>OW028575.1:64826798-65029298 GCA_932294295.1 Alitta virens | reverse complement strand
ACCTAATTTTGCACCGAAATCTTGCCCGTGTAATGGATTATTTTATGGGCAATATTGAAGAAGAAAAGTCATTTTTTGTTTCTTTACACGCTTGTCAATGAATATTTCACACTTGTCAGAAATATGCACAGTATCTTCTCCAATTGAATGCGCATGCTGTACTTTCAAGAACAGAACTCCTGGAAATATTCGTTATTCTTTATATTTGTTCATTATTGTGGTTACTTAATGAGTATTAATGGTGAAATATGATCACACATACCTTCAATTAGTTTTGTAGCTGTTATGCGAAATGATATCATACCATTCATGGATCTACACAAAATGAACCTTTTTATTTTCTTATGCTATTTGTTATGGTCAGTGGTCCCACAGCATTAAGAAAAATCACAAAGGAAAATGTAGCAGACAATAAATCGAACAACATTTTGACGAGGTGTGAAAGATATAAGGGGAAGACAATCATAGCTAAGTTGGGTTTTCACTTGTTGCTAACTTTTTGTGTCCATTTTGAGCTGCTCCATGCATTATCCCAGATAGCATTCCAAATCGGGCCAGCGTCGTTTCTATATCGGCCGCCGTCGGTACAACATCGTTCCAACATTGCCGACATCGCGCCGACGTTGATACGATTTGGAATGCTAACTGGGATAGTACTGTCTTCAGTTACATCTGCATGTACTGAGATCAAGAAATGTACACCACTCTCCAAAAAAATAAGACCCAGATAGCATTCCAAATCGGCCCAGCATCATTACCATGGTTACTGTCGATACATCATCACATCAACAGCACCAAAATCGTGCCAATGTCGTTCCGATTTGGGTCGGCGATGTTGATGCAATGTTGTTCCAACAGTGGCCAATATAGAAACAATGTTGTCCGGATCGGGAATGCTATTGGGGCAAATCATTGACTTATTACTTCTTTGCTGAGCAACTATCACCCAAACGGTGAATGGTCTTGATGGACCGCTTAAGTTTACAGCATGGGTTCAATATCCTATATTCTTAAGGAAGCATTAATATGGATCCAATTACAGTTTATTTGTCAAGGCTAATTAGCTTGCTTGGTCAATATCCCTTCAAACTCACATTGGACAGCATAGGTCACTTTGACACGATGAGCTACATCATCTCACCTGGCTTTTTCAGCACTCATTCAATTAACAGTAGCATTCAGGTTTTTTCTTTCTTTTATTTGATTTAATTAAATCAGTTGAGTGATTTTCTGATGCAGCCAAATGTTCTAATTCTGACCAACTGATAGCTAGCTAGCTAGTAAGATAGATAGATAGATAGATAGATGTGGAAAGCGTAGCCTTCTGAGGCAAGTTCTTGCCACTATCAAGGGTTAATGAGGTGAGAGAGGAGGAGTCCACCCACGTTACATATTAACCCCATGGGTGGGATCTTTTAGTTGCCTCAGCATAGACGCCGAATACAAGGGACCACATCCAGCTGGGATGTTACTCATGAATGGTGCCCAGGCCCGGGATTGAACCTGGGTCCTTGAGAGGAGCAGGCGAGCATCTTACCACTAGATCACCCAGATACCATCTGGTGTTAGCTAGTTCTGTATGAAACTGACTCACTTCTAGGATTGTTTAACTTTGGCTACATGGTCAGTCACGCATGACAATTTGTAGCTTAACAAACCAAGCTAGCTTAATGCACAGTCAGCATTCTCCACTTCCCCACTTCAGGCAATAAGGGAAATTGTACAGGTTATGTGAAAACTTATTTTTATGTCCACCACTGTAGGATTGAAAATATGAATAGACAGGAAAATGAATTTACTGCCAGGAAATATGTTAGTATAGCCCATGAGTGCTTGTGCCAAGCTTATTTCCTGTGAGGTCCTAGAAATGGACCTTGTATTATCCTCGAGAACTGACCACAGCCACCTCAACATCTTCTGAATAAATAAGTAAGTCTAGGGGATAGCGATGATTGGATGGTATCACTGCTTGCCTCAGCAGCCCAGTCCAGAGAATAAGGCATCTTTGATTATGTTGTATATTTAACGAGGTCACAGCTTGTGTTATATTGATGTGAAGTGATGAAATGAAGTGTCCACATCACAGCCCTGAGTTATGAAAGTTCTAGAGACTCGCTGGACATAAAGTTGAAAAAATGTGTCACAAATCCAGGCCTAATACATCGAGTTAGCTATCAAAGAAAAGCAAATTTCTTGGAGGGTAGGGAAGAAAATTATCTTAATGATTGTAATTGTCTGAATTTTTCTTTTGATGACGACTAAAAAGCTTTGTTTCAGCAGTTCAAAATTGATGTGAACCTTGGAATTAAAGGCTATTCCTGGAAATGTCACATGTCTGCGTGCTCATCAAATGCACCATAATTTTATCTAGTTCTTCTGTTATGTGATTGCGTAACATCAATCCTGTCATCTAAATTTCCTCATGATGCAGATAGAATCAATTAGATATAGTCTGTCAAAAATAGCTACTCTATGAAAAGCCCTTTGTTTTCAGTATGGTGCCATGACAGCCCAGAGCAATTTTGATTATTTCATAGTCTTAGAAGAGATTGTCTGTTTTCAGACAAATGTTTGTTTCACTGTTGTCCATTCCAAATTTTTTTTTTGAACCAGCCAAGATATTGTTTGGCCTTAGACATTGAACTTGTTAGCTAACCAACATCATTGTTTAAGATATACAACCCAGATAGCATTCCACATCGTTACAGCATTGGCTCGACGTTGGCGACATAAAAACGATGCTGTAACGACGGCGGCCAACATAGAAACGATGCTGGCCCGATTTGGAATGCTATCTGGGAATCATTGTCTAAGGACAAACAATATCTTGGCTGGTTGTAAACAAGGTTTGTCTGAAAATACAATCTCTTCTAAGAGTCATAGAAGAAGCCACTCATAGAATAACACTGTCTTCTACGAATTTGTCAATATTTAGAAAAAATCTGCAGTTTTGCTCCAATGAACTTGGATTATCCAACATGGAAGATATTCATGAAAGGAATAAAACCTCAATAAAACTCTTATGTACTGAAACGTGCAAGATGGCCCTAAGACATGATGCCAAAGTTATTTACGAACTGAGTGATGTCAGAGACAATTTGTCAGAAACTGTACTTGAACCAACAGAGGTTCGCCAAATGATATTTGAACTTTCCATAAATTGAATTTCATTTTTCTTGACATATAATTTCATGTGTACTATTATATATGTACGAATAAATAATATATATACAATGAAGAGAAGTCTTACATTCAAGCTGTTCCAAACACACATCCCTGGCCAAGAACTGAACCTGGGTTCTTGGGGTTCCAGCAAATATCTTTTACACCCATGAATTATTCAGCAAGTCAAAGGAATTACATCTGCCAACAACAGAATTATTACAGTATTCCTGTCTTCTGGAGCATAACACATGTCAGACCACACTTGACATAATTAGGCCAGTCATGTTGACAGTGATACTAATGAAATGATTAATTTATATTCATACTGCAGTAATACTAGCAAATTGTGCAATCAGAGAAGATAGACTGATAGATATATTACACCGGCCGCCAAATAATACTTCATCTGCCCTTATCATCCCCCCCCCCCTGTCGCCGCTAAGAAATAGATTATCTTGATTACTAATCATGATAGAATGGTCTTGTTTTGGCGAAGCCGAACAGGCTCAAGGCCGAAACGACCTGCTACCAACCGAATAACATCCAGCAGCTGAGATGTTGCTCATGAAGGGTGCCTGAGCCCGGGATTGAACCCGGGTCCTTCCGAGGTGCATGCGAGCGTCTTACCACAGACCATCCAGCTGAACATTGATATTCAATAGGAAATCAAATCTACATCATTTTACTATTTTGCCTTTGTGAGGATGCATAACCATTACAGAGTGTACTTTGGCAGCAAACACTCTGTTAATCATCTTAAAAATAACAATTATAATTTCCCCAGGCATGCCCAAAGTAAGATAAAATTGCTTGCGTTCGGCTCATATCATCAGTGGTACATTTTCTGTTATCTAATTATAGACAACTTCAGGCAGTATTTCCTTGTTAGTAATTTTCCATTAAAAGCAAAATCTCATCCAGCCAGGAGCTACAGTGCCCTGCAAAAGTATTAGAGACAGGTAGAAAATTTCTTTTAATATCTTTTTTGCAGACAATTACAAGCAGCATTACACTGCATTTTGAATATGATTGCAATAACTGTATACTATGACACAAAATATAAATTTTGTTGAGATATGTTTACATTAAAATATGTGATCAACCTTTGTTTATCACATTGGGACACTGACTAAGCATAAGTGAGCTAGTGATGTCATACATGTCAAAATGTATGCATGATAAAAACTATTGAATGGCAATATTATTTAGGACTAACCGTCATTGGGAGCCCAAACAGTCAATTTACTTTGTAATAACACAAGTATTAGATATAAATACATCTGCATTTTTAATATTTTGAGAATACTACAAGTGTGATTGACCGTTTCTGTGCACATTTAATTGATTTGTTGGATATTTCAGCTACTAAAATGTCTTAATGCTATAACATTAGTATGATTTATTTCTCTTCACCTTTTAATGGTGATTCTATTGTTGCAGAACATTTAAAATTCATAAGATTATTGTCATGTTATTACTTTCACACTTACCTATCGTATTTCACAGGAGGATTGGCTGCCAGACAAATTCATATTTCACCGTGACAATTTGTAACAATTCTTCCAGATTCATCACAGAGAGATAGTAATAATAGACTAAGAGTATTATTTCTCACAAAAACTAAAGAATGACTAACAAAAACATGATCCAAAAGCTTGTGTTATCCAATCTCGTCCCAGCGTTTCAATTTTCTTGTTTGCTCAAAATGATAGCCAGAAAAATAAAGAAAATATATCTGTCTAAAAGGATGTGAACTATACAGGTGTTAGTAATAACTAAGCCATATCATGGTAATTCTTGAAAGGATAGTAATTTGGCAAATCTCTCATGTTCTGATTGATGTTGAGGCCTTTGATGTTGACAGACACCAGGGGTGAATGAAGGTCAATGCTGTTGTTAGACACATTTTCCTGGGAAATATTTCCTTATCGTCGATTTTAAGACCATCCACCCAACACTACATGGCCAAATGTGCCACATGCGTTTTCCATGAGTAGGATAAACGCATGGAAAACGCATGGTTTTTAGCTGATCATAATGAGGCAAAAACCATGCGTTTTCCATGCGTTTATCCAAACGCATGGAAAACGCACGTAGCACAATTGGCCATGTATATGTTTAAATGGTGTTTTGAACATGACTTACATGAGATTATCAAAAAACTGAACAGCAGTTTGTATGCATTGCATGTCTGAATGTGTTCTTAACAGTCGTGTCATGTACAGTTAGTTTCATAAAATATGGTCGACTCTAGACAGCTGTAGCCACCTATTCCTGGCTGCTTCTGTCTACTCCTGGCTAATAGTAGGCTTACACCTACCACCACTGAAAAAAGGAAACCTTGGTAAATGTATGAAATGTATCTAGTATATCATAAATATGTATATACAATAGAAATTAATATTTTCAACCAAAACTGATAAATATGCGTAACTCTCACCTTATGCACCAGATGGTGCTGCATGTACTTTTAGATCCGGCCATTTAGTGGCAACTAGCATCGTATAGTAGTTTTTTGTTTTTGTTTGAGTTTGTTTACTTGCACCAAACAAAGTGAATACATTTTGCAAATTATAGTCAAGATAGTAACAATATAAAACATATCAGATTGGTGCAAGGGATACACCCGAGTATCATATACTATCACCCGATAGGATGGGTGCTCCCTTTTATAAAAGTTTAATCAAAATGAAAAATAGTTAATAATTATGTATGTAACATAGAAGCAAAGACAGAAAAGAAGAAGAAATACAATTCAATACAGCAAAAATAATTATCGAACATTTGACATTCATATCAATCAATTTCAATATAAGCAGATAAGTAAATATATGTCACACCAATTATTTCAATACATGTACATACTTTAGTAGGAACTTATACAAGAATGTGTGTAAGTTTTAGAAAACAGTTTTTTAGTTTTAGCTGATTTTAGAGTATTTGATAAATGTAACCAAAGATGAGGTGCTCTACCCTAAAAACTTTTATTATATATTTCTAAACTATGAACAGGTGTAAGCAGTGAGTTTCTATTGCGAGTAATTCGATCATGTGTTTGTATCTCATATAAATTAGTAATACGAAGTGGGAGATAATCATTTACATATCTATATGAAATATTTAAAAGTGACAAATTCATCAAATCTTCAAAATTCAATAGTCTGGCCTTTTTTATAAATGGTTTCACAGATGTTCTTCTATTGAGATTAAAAATGGCTCTAATTGCATGGTTTTGCTTTACTTTTACTTTATTTCGATTACTTGAAGTTAACATAGATCCCCAAACACACACGGCATAATTCAAATGACTCTGTATATTTGCTAAATATATTATACGCTTTAAATAAAAAGGAACAATATTTTTTACCATATTTAAACTGTGAATTCCTGCAGTCAGATATTGTTTAACTTTGTCTAGCTTCAATTTGACAGGCCGTTTTCGATTAAACTAACTGTATTGAAATACTATTCTATTTGCAAACATGAGTTTTCTCTTTAATGTCACCATTTTGTAGTCTTAATAGTTTTTGTTGTTGGGACAAGTAAGAACTGGGCCGGCGGGAGAACTGGGCCACCCTTGTTCATTGACAAAAACCGATAGAGTTTAGATTAGAAATAAACATTTTGTTATAATCGGCACATAATCAGAGTACAATAATGTAACTGACATGTTGTTCTTGTTATGTGGAAAAATATGGTTGTAATTTCTTCTAAGCAACAGCTTTGGGGAAAAACTGGGCCACCTCAGGTGGGGAGAACTGGGCCCCTGTCCTAGGCCTCCCTCTATTAGAAAATACAGTCAACATTTTTGATAAGGAAATCATAAACCACATGGCTTTAGAAATTATGCTTAAACACTAGCTCACACGTAGAAAATCAAAAGGAAAACCATAAGCTTAGCTGGGTCACATCATAGTAATGGCTTCCAATACAAGTTGATTAAATCTTACACTTTCAGGGTTTAAATTATTCATACATAAACTCACCAGGCATATTTCCTCTACATTAAATCATGAGTCAAATGTCTATATGACAGTGATTTACTGTTGTATTACAGCTAAAGTTAAGATATATTAAATGCTACATTTTTGGCGATTAGATAAATATGTATAAAATCCTGTAAACTTCCCAATGGAGATTTGATGAGATTTTACAGAATTATGCCAAAATAAAGTTCATTCAAACATTACATTAATAAATCTAGCCATGAAATGCTGTCTTCACACTGCATCTGCAGTTTTAGTCTGAAATAAATGTTATTTAAACGAAATGTCATATGAAAGCTCGGTTCTTTTAATGTTTTGTTGATAAATCTTTATAAAAAAAACATTAATAACTGAGAGGAGGTGCCCAGATCTCCTGCCCATTAGACACTCCTGACAGGAGGAACTGGGCCACTTTTTTTCAGAAATTTAGTTTTCTCGTTATACCAGAAATGGTTGAGAACTTTTTCCAAAAGGCACTTCACATTATTAGAAAAATACTTATAGTATAAAAATTTAGAACGGAAAAAAGTGACTTTGCTCCATCACTTTAATCAGCGAAAAATAAGATGCGATAAACAGCCCAGTTCTCCTTACTTTTCCCATTATGTCGAACGGCCACAAGAATAACAAATCAATTTGGTGAACAGATTTGTTCTTATAACTGTAACTCTAGCGCACGTGCCTGGGGGTGGTAATTTGGCTGAAAGGAATGACAACCTATTATCAAGTACAAACAAATATGGCTTCACAGTATGCACAAATTATTAATCCCATAACATAATGTGAGTGAATATAAGTGTATCAATTATATATACATTAACATTGCTATATCTAAATAACATCGTCATTTATTGCTCTTCTCTAGTGTATGGACTTCATGATAGATAGATAGATAGATAGATAGATAGATATGGAAAGTGCAGCCCTCTTAGGCAAGTTCTTGCCGCTATCGAGGGTCGATTGATGAGGTGAGGGAGAGGAGGAGTCCACCCTTGTTACATATTTACCCCATGAGTGGGGTCTTTTACTTGCCTCAGCATAGACACTGAGTACAAGGGACCGCCAATTTAACGTCTCATACGAAAGACATCCAGCTGGGATGTTGCTCATGAAACATTGCCTGGGGCTGGGATTGAACCCGGTTCTCTTGTACTGACACAAAAATGACCTTGAAAAAAGATTTGTTAACAGTAAGTATGTAGGTGATAGGCTGAGTATATACTTAAGAAATCTGCTCTTAAAAATACAAGAGAAATGGATTCATATTTTTTGAGTTAAGGCAATTTTTCTGAATTACCGGCTTGTCAGAACAAGAATTGTGTGAACTCAGCACATGAACACCTAATTAATACCATAAACCAGCATATAGACATAAGAGAAATTGATTAATTTACTCTTGACGAGTGAACGAGCAAAACATGTACATAATTAGGTCGCTGGGCTGTGAGGTGATGACACACAGTGTTTACTGCCCTCAGTTTGGTTGTTCATGTTCTGGATGAGAAGCATTTATGTTTATACACTTTGTACTTGTAGAGAAGGTGAGGAGCAGGGGCCTAGCTCATTTGTAGTCATGCTGGCCTGCCAACCACTGGCTCCTGGGTTCAAATTCAGCCCATGTTGGAAGGTAGTTGCTTCAGTTGCCTCATCGTCTTGGCACCTGCCTGTCCTGATCAGCCCTACATGGCCAAATGTGCCACGTGTGTTTTCCATGAGGAGGATAAACGCATGGAAAACACGTTTATCCAAGCACATGGAAAACGCACGTGGCACAATTGGCCATGTATCTGGTGCAAACATTTGCGACGTAAAGCCCGTCTCACCCACTCACCACTACGTCTTTACTAATGTACTTGGGACACACACAGCAGTTTTATTACTAAGATTCCGCGATGGAAAGAAATGCTAGACAGCACTTTTCAGTTGTCCGCCTTTGTGATACATCTAGTGCGAGTATCTAATAGCTGCATAATTCTATCTTGGAACTTGAGAAAGTACCCAGTAGGATATAAGTTAACTTGATTGGCTGTACTTCATGGCACTTTTTCTAACAGCCAGAATTGTGTGCTCCAATGGAGCAAGCCAGAGAAGATAGTGATATATTCAGAATAATATATATATTTTATAAATATCATGATATGAGTCAGAGGATTTAGAGTGACAAATTATAACAAAGTAACTAATGGGATTGGTCGTAACAGTGAAGTACATCTGCCCAATGGATAGTTTTCTAGTTTAACTATTTCCTTTAAATAATTGATAAATTTCAACTGTATAACTAGGTCTTAATTTCTAATTCTGGAATAGCAGCTTGTTAGCTGCAATACATCCTTTAAATATTTCAATGTATACTCCTGGGCCAGCATAAAATAGGACTTAATAGGTTAACTATGTTCAAACTTTGTTCATGCATGTGGACTTCTAGGCAACATTGGCTGGTTTAAAACTTCATGTGGATTGTAGGTGGGATAAACCAGGTTGAAAATCCATATTAAGGACTTTACACCAGCATAAACTAGGATAACAGTCACTCGCAAGGACTTCCCAGTTACTGCAGACTGTGTGTTACTTGTGTGTTACACTTGTGTGTTACACTTCTTGTGTGTTGCAGGACCAAATATCCTGGCCTGGTCTGCCAACAGCTGTTTATGGCATCTTCAGCGGCAGAGAGCTGTATGGATGACAACAACTAATCTACACATGAAACGCAGTCTGTAAATCTGGGCCAACAGCTGCTTCAATATGCTCGATAATTAGTCTTTACATCAGGATGGAAACTGGCAGCTCTCTCAATTCATACATGCATTTGAACTTAGATTCACTAGATTAATTTTGAGTTAAAACTAAGAAAGGCCAAATTAAACCAAAGGGCAGATCACTAAATTATTTAAGATTCAATTTGGTTGTGTCAACCAAGATTTTTGATTTAAAATGCAATCAAGATATAAGTTGGCCTTAAATAGCCTGACTAATGAATTGAACCATTAAATTTTTTTAATTCAACCAAATGCAATTACAAGGTCAGCCAATATCTTGGTTAATTATTAATGGAAAATCTGTTGGTCACATGACATCGATCAAAAATATGTTTAAATAACCAATCTGCACTCAAGGAAACCTCATGAATATGACACCTCACTATGCATTAAGTCTTCTTTTTTTTTAATCCAAACTGAATTCATTTAAAATGTCTTTGTATTAAAAATTCTGATATCTAAATTGGAAACATCTGCAATAAAAACTAGCTTATGTATTTATCCCCTTCAGTGATGTAATTAATAGATAGATAGATAGATAGATAATAGATAAATAGATAGATAATAGATAGATAGATAGATAGATAGCTAGATAGCTAGATAGATAGATAGATAGATAGATATGGGAAGTGCAGCCCTCCAAAGCCAAGTTCTGGCCGCTATCGACGGTTGAATAATGAGGTGAGAGAAACTATTCCACCCATGTTACACATTTACCCCATGGGTGGGACCTTTAACTTGCCTCATATTTACTATTTTATAACGGCAATTAACATGTATGTTAAATGACATTTTCTGACTATCCTAGTGATATGTAATTAAGAATGCAAGGGAAACATTTTATTATTCTTACAAAGTACTCGTTTAACCATTTAGATGAGACAAAAGGTCGACACAGCACCGTCTGTGTCATTTGCTGAAGTTGATTCTTCATCAGATGAAAAGACAGGGCCCATTGTGTTCTTCTGTTATCATTCTTCTTTTTGTGTGATGAACTTGTCAAGGTTATTTGACGTAATGTGGGTCATGCCAAATGCCTTATTAGATTTATTAGTCTAGTTAATTACCAGTCACACATGTGCTGTATTAAATGACCACTCAATGATTCATCTCTGCCAGTAAATAATACAGAAAAAAGCAAGATAATAGATATAGTTGGTATCTTTTATATATGACAGAAAAAACATATTGCGGATAATAGGTGGTTGGATTTTTTGCACTCCATTGTATAAAGATAATTCGTACATGGCCAATTGTGCCACGTGCCTTTTCCATGCGTTTGGATAAACGCATGAAAAAAGGTTTTTTTGCCTCATTATAACTAGCTAAAAATCTTGCGTTTTCCATGAGTTTATTCTTCTCATGGAAAACGCACGTGGCAAATTTGGCCATGTAATTTCATACACCGGATATTGTTCATTTCAACAACACATTTTTATATCAGCTGAGCCAGTTTCAGATCTGTAGCGTTGAGCGGCTTGAGCCAATACACTACACATAGCCACCAAACAGAAGTAATATTTTTTGAAACTGGCTGAAATTAGGTGTCGGAAGCTGGGAGACTCTATCTGGTCAATATGTAGAAAGATGCAACATCCCAAATTGTTATATTTGCCAAACTACAAACTAGTGCAAAACTATTTCCACCTCCCCCTAACCCAACATATACAGGTTATTTGTCAATTTACATACGTACCAGAAGATGTAAATTAAATTGAGAAAAAATCTTTATATGCCGGCACATTCATAATTCAGCCATCCTATATTGCTCATCATCATATATCATCATAAAATTTGTTCTCTCTACTTCTCTATCTCCTATTTTGTAAGCCTTGAGAATTAGTTTATTATTATTATGTTTTTACTATGTACTGATTAAATTATAAATCCATTGCAATATAACTGATACACAGAACCACAAGGGGGCGTGATGATAGCGTTGTTACAACAACTTAGTCACTGCCTCCTTGACCATATAGTATATAATAATTTATATATAGTGGTACCAGACAGATTTTTGTATGTAAATGTATGGTCAAAATAAAATATTCTTGTGTCTATCTGAGGTCTTAACTGGTATAGGCCTATTCACCCCTATCTGTGGATATCGTCAGATATATCCTATTAATAGCTTAGCCTTATCCCCACTTGTGTGTTAACAAGCATTTAAGTTTCTATTGCGATGGGACAACTTATTTGTGGTCTAGTAATACGTCAGACCATGAGCATTATGCTATACAGCTGGCATGCCAGGCCCGCCCACTTTTTGGCGCCAACAATGAATATGACAATAAAATCGTGTTTTGGATTACATAAAAAAAACATAGATGGTCAAGGGACACCCATTTTGTCTCGACCAATCCCAGAGCGGCCTGGGGTTATGTACCATTGTTGTTACATGAAGATGTGTACAATTACCTACATATTCTGAATAGCTCTATTCTTTAGAATGATTGTGACGTCATGCCCCTGGGGACAATAGCAAAGTTAGTGTTTCTGACGGTCAAGATGAGTTGTCAGCAGGGCACCGGAACTAATTTGCTGCACATTCGTTGGCCAAATGTATTTCCTGGCCATTGCATACAAATAGCTTGGTGACTAAAATGTGTGACGGTAGATATATTTGCAGACGACACATTTGACATCATTCTAGTAATGATTCTACTTACTCTGTACTGTATATGAATGGGTCAAGCTTTGACAAATTACTAAGAAGAACAGAAAGCTCTTTTTCTTGCAGTCTACTGACTCGATAGTGCTTTTTTTGTGGTCACATATGTCTTCGGCTTAACAGCCATTTGCTTAATATGCATTTTGCTCTCACCGGGTTAAATGGGACGACAATCGTTGTCCCTAGGTGAGCTCAGATTGCCATGATGTCACCATGGCAATCACGTGCTGGTGAGTGGTGACATTTCCACGTGACCAGCCCATTTCCGGAAACATGTTGTTGTCAACTTGTTGATGCATATTAGATGTAATATTCGAGGAGACAGTGCTCACAAAAATTGAATAGAAAGGTTCATATATGCCACAATGTTCCCAAGAATGTCAGGATGTCTGAAATTGGCTATGAAAATTTAAACTATGTATAAACAAGTGACACCTGTTCCCATAGCAACCATTTAGTCAAACTTAAAATTCATGAGATTATTCAGAGCTTATGGCACTATTTCATGGCCATACAGTATGATACCTGTCCTGCACCATGCATGTTAAAGTACCCATACATGTTTGAGCATTTAGGTTGCAAGCACAAAATGATAACAAAACATAGTAATTAAAAATAAGAAAAAAAAGAAGAAAGAAGAAAGAAAGAAAGAAATTTAAAAAAAAGAAAGAAAAAAAAGAAAGAAAATAAAACAGAAAGAAAAAAAAAGAAAGAAAAAACAGAAAAAAAGAAAGAAAATAAAACAGAAAGAAATAAAAAGAAAGAAAAAACAGAAAAAAAGAAAGAAAATAAAACAGAAAGAAATAAAGAAATAAAGGAAAAAACAGAAAGAAAGAAAGATGAGATATGCCGAGCCAAATTAAATAAATTTTACTTGTGTGTTCATAATGAGTGACATATGGCAGTAATCTGTAACAATGCTCCTTTCTGCCCACGTGTTGCAATACTTTCTCTTTCTTTTCTGCATTTCTCCTTTCAATCCATTTCATGCTTTTAGGCTTAAAGGTTTACAGAGATATTACATTAGGAAATGGTATTTCTTATGTCGTAATGTTCGGTGCTTTAATAGGTTTCCAGGTATGTCACCTGAATGCAAATCCAGGTATCCATAGTAACAGACCAGTTGTTAATAATATCCTGTGAATAATAATCATTTGATTGTTGATCTATTGCAGGTGCCTACTCATTAGGAAATATCGACCCAAGCCTTTACAAGATGACGGATGAAATGGATGACTATGATTACTGTGAAGGTCATATTGGAAGAATTTGGTTTGCTGTGGAGTATGAACGGGAGTCAGAGAAACTTCTCGTGACCTTGATGAAAGCCAAGAACCTGCCCAGCAGATCCATGTCGAATAATAACAGCTGTGACCCCTTCGTCAGGTGAGATGACCATGGAATGACCATCGTTTCTGACCACTGGTCAAGCCTTAATCACACTGAGAGCTTTGTGATGTTGGTGTTTGAAGCACTGTATAGATGAAATCATATTAAGGGCTGTTGGTTTGATACTCATCATTACACATTTCATCATATTGTCTCACTTACTTACTTACTTACTTGCTAACTTACTTGCTTACTTACTTACTTACTTACCTACTTACTTATCTACTTACTTGCTTACTTACCTACTTACTTACTTGCTAACTTACTTACCTACTTACTTACTTACCTACTTACTTACTTACTTACTACTTACCTATTTACTTACTTACTTACTACTTACTTATACTTACTTACTTCCTTACTTACCTACTTACTTACTTTCTTACTTACTTCCTTCCTTCCTTCCTTACTTACTTACCTACTTACTTTCTTATATACTTACTTACTTACTTACCTACTTACTTTCTTACTTTCTTATATACTTACTTACTTACTTACTTACTTACTTGCTGTAAAATATCTTGCAGCAATGTGTCAAATAATGTAAGTTAGGAAATACAAGTTTCATATAGCGATAATCACCATGCAGCCATTTTACTCAGATATTCTAGATCCTTCTTCTGAACTGAATAGAACTTATTAAATATTTAGAGGTAAATGAAAAAACAATTGTCATGATTATTTGTGATCAAATTATAAGATATTATGGGAGACAGGTTTTTTAAATTATTTTTCTGATTTGGTTGTTGGGTCTGATGAAACTCAATAATTAAGAATTCAATTGAACTCGCTTAATTATTTTCAGAATATATTTGATGCCCGATGAACGACGATTTCTTCAGTCGAAGTTTAAGAAGAAGTCAATTCACCCTAAGTTTGAAGAGAGTTTCGTCTTTCAGGTAAGTTGATGTTTAAAACTTAATAAGCAAGTATATGATATTGTCACAACAGCAAATAACAAAATATGAGCTTTACCATGACCCATATTTATCGATCATTGATTGACAGTTACTCGATCCCCATCATCAATACTCTGCATCTCAGCTGAATTTAACAATTTAATAACTGTGTGCAGTTTGTTGTTATTTTAGTGGTTTTCTTTGGAAAATATTTAAAAAAAGGATTGAAGCTGAACAATAGCTGTCAATTTCGGTTGCTAATTTTTCTATTTTGGTCAGACTGCAGAATCCACAAAAATCAGTCAGTGAGTTACCCTATCCACATTTAGAATTTGCTCCAAATCCGGTGATTGTCGTGGCAAAAATATGCAAGCTATTTTGGTGCACTCTTAAAACTTTCACAAACTTTTAACACAACTCAAGTAAGGCATGCCCCAACATTTAATCACATGAGAGTAATTGATTGCTATTTAACTATTTACAGCTGAAATGGGAGACAGTTCAAATGCTACATTTTTGACATTTAGTATTGTCTGCTTTCCAATGCAAATACTAAATAATTTCAGTAGTTATATTTCGTTTACTCGTTACATCCCAGGCATAGAGGGCAGCTAACTGTATTTCAAACAAAATAATTTCCAGTTGATATTCATCAGAAAGTATGGCCCAATTTGCCCCGCCCCTTGACCCAGTTCTCTTGACCTGAGAGAGAATTGGGTCACACCCTTCTGCCTCATAAGAATTTCTCGTTATACGAAGAATGTTTGAGAAAATTTTCCAAAAGACACCAATAATCTAAAAAAAAAACTTTTTTATTATTGAAATCAGCAAAACTTAAAATATGAAAAACGGCCCAGTTCTTCTTACTTTCTCCTATAATTGTGGGCATTTAATTGTGTTTTCATTAACTTTGCAACAGTTATTTCTTTTTCTTGAAAACAAAAGCAACAATTCTGGCAATTTCTGAAAACTGGTACTCTAAATCTGAGTGGTATCAAAGTTCTCTAAACGAATGAATGCGAGTGACATAAAAAGGTGATTTAGCAATAATTATCTTATATATCATGTTTTTGACAAAGTTTTGCGTTTGCCAAATCTCATACTTTCTCAACATTTGTATCTTATATGATAAATTGTTATCATATTATCGGAACTGAGCAAAGACTGTGAGGTGTTCTGCGAACTGGGTTTTATTAAACATACTTTTGGTTAATACTGATAAATAAGCAACAAGGATTCATCATAGGATTGGAAATTTGCCATTTCGCTATCAGATAAACAGGCTTACACTAGATGAATCATCAAACGTGAATTAAACACACATAAATCAGGCTCTTGTGGGCGGCCATTCCAGTATCAGCCTTTCTAATCGACACAAAAGATCCTACAGGGCCAAATTTGCCACGTACATTTTCCATTAGAAGGATAAACGCATGGAAAACACATGATTTTTAGCTAATTATAATGAAGCAAAAACCATGCGTTTTCCATGTGTGTTATCCAAAACGCATGGAAAACGCACGTGGCACAATTGACCATGTAGACTATGCGAACACAAAACACTAGGTTACTCTAAGTGGTAAATTAATCCAGGAAACTCTAAGAGTGAAAATGAATATAATCAAGTACTCACATCGAAAAGCTGAAAATCAAGTACAAGCATTGTAATAAAACATTTGATATCAAGTTAAATGAAGAACTACAGATTCTGAAATTGCAAAAGAAGGGGTGGGTAAGCGGGGTAAATAATGAAGAGAATGAGGAAGGCTTTTGAGCCCTCGAATTTATAGTGGATGATAAAAAGATTAGGTGAGATGGAATTATATTGGCCCTTGATGTGGTCAATTGCAATTGCATTAAAATAAAATATGACAAAGAATGAAAGCAGTTTGGCAGACAATTTCAAAACGTATTTTAAGATTTTACTACAGATCACCTGGTTGCATTTTGCACATTGGTGTAAATATGCATGGTGTGGACTCCAAGCCTTACCATGTCATCATTACATCTGCTACTGACAGCTGGCCATATACGCTGTCTAGCAACCTTGAGACAAGACAATACATGAAAAGACAATACAAGACAAAACAATAATAAAAACACAACTTTCTTTTTCAGGTGTCCAACAAAACAATTGAGGAACGAGTGCTGAAACTGACAGTCTATGACCTTGACAGACACAAGCGACACCAGGTCATTGGGCATGCGCTCTTCCCACTCAAGTCACATGACTACGAGAGTAACGAGAGGGTCGTCATTTGGCGAGACTTGGAACGGGAAGTTCAGGAGGTAATGAAAACGATGAAATTACGCTTAAATATTATCCAATCAAATGTGTTTGTCAATATCCAATCAGATATCTTCCTTCATACCATGTCATTGTCCAGTACACGTATGTTAATAATGTTATATTGGACAGGAAATGTTATACTGGACAGACTTATAAAGGAATTGTTCGAAGGAACTAGTTAGGCTTTTCTAGTCTTCAGTGACATTTTCTTGAAGAATATAGCGAATAGTAGATAGAAAGTCATCCCGATATTAAGTTTTATTGGACAATTCATCCACTAATTGCATATGATTATATATGATTGTATATAAGAGTAGCACATATTCCAAAATGATTATAAACGGTTTGAGGATGGGCCTAATCTGCATCTTAGCCAAAGTTTGGATGTTTTTTGAAATAACAATTTTGTCATATTATCGTCATTATATTTCTGATTGGGCAATTTGAAGCTCATTTTTGGTAGAAGTAATTTGTTAAATGGCAGCTTCTGGTTTTCAAATTTCATGAAACAGGATTTCCGTAATGACAAGAGCTACTTGGCTGATCTGTTTTCTGGCATTTGCAACATTTGAAAGCACTGTAGTTGATTGTAACTTGACAATCCCTCCGCACCTACTCTATCTTGTTTTGCTGCCTCCAAAAATTAGAACAAAAATTGTAAACTTATCAAAATAGAAACATTGTACTGAGTGTAATTAATGCAGTGTAAACTAGTTATGAACTAAATAAGGTATGATATTAAACTTTAGTTTTTGGTCAAAGCACCAGTGAGCGGAGAACATTAGTGAGACAGGCCCTGTACAAATTTAATTATTTATATATTTATTTTACTATGATAGTAGAACCTGTAACCTTTTTTACACTAAATAGTTGCACTAACCTTTTGAGTGACAAATATATATTATGAAAAGTTACCAAATCTCCAATATGAAAAACAAATATCATGGTAATCTGTGTTGAGCACATTCCAATGAATAACTTGCATAGTACTTAACAACATTAATTTATTTCATCTAATAATGGCGTATTTTTCCAAATGTTTCAGACCGGGGTTGACAAAGGCGAAGTCCATGTTTCTCTCTGTTTCAATAACCACCTCGAACGATTAACGGTTGGGATTTTCGAAGGAAAGAATTTCAAAAGGATCTCCGATGCTTCAACAGGTATACTATATACACTTTGAACAAGTCTCAGTATCTATATCCCTGTTTGGGCCTCGATCTTGCTGTGGCCTACCTCATTCTTTCTCTCTTCTCTGGTTGTCACTAACTGTCACCGTTACAGCTCTTTATTTGCAAACTTTCCTCCTTTTTCCTCCAACTTTCCGCTTAAGTGAGGACATGCTTTCTACCAATATGGCCGCGATCACTTTCGGAAAGAGACTGAATGGCACCATAGCAACCGTGCCTGTGGGTCGCATGACCACTCCTAATAACCATGCTTGCAAGATTCAGCTCCTTAGCAACCATTCACACACCATTGTTGCTGGGGCCCTTGAATGAAACTCAGAACAAGGCTGAATGGCAGGTCACATGATCTCACAGAGCATGTTACCTTTATGAACTCTGACTGAACAGGGAGACAAAATGCAGGGGCAGTGACAACATTGGCTCATTTATTGATCTTTTTTAAAAATAGGATGAACATAAATTTTGAAATCAATAGCCCAAAATTTTGAATTCAATGAATCTTAATGCAGGCCGTGATGGATGCAAAATATATTTCATTTTCTGCCCCGGCTGGGGGGGGGGGGGGGGTGATAAATTCAAGTGCATGTAGTGTATTGGGCTTTCTAGTTTAATAATAAGGCTCTATCTTGTTGATTTAAATCTCAGCTGCATGGCATGTGCATGTTTATCCTGGCAGTTCCGACAGTAAATTTATCAACATTATATTTTGCATCAGTAGCGGCTATCAGTGGTGCAAGTTTGAGATACAGCTTGCCGAAGCTGATGATGTAAATGCAGTGAACTTGTCGTGTTTACAGAGGTCATTTAAATGCACTGGGAATGTTTGGAGCATTCGTGTCAGATTACCATGCGTTTCTCATGCTAATGGGGGACCTTAATTGCAATCAGATATGCAAATTGCAGAGGCAGGAATTAGGTAGCACGATTGCACCGTTCCCTCTCTCGTTTATCTCCTTCAATGGCCTCCTGATGTCAAGATAACTGGAGACAATGGCTGCACAAATTGGACACTATTGCAGCCGCAATCTTTGGTTACATTCAATAAGTCCACTACAAACATCTCCCCCAAATCAGTCCATTTCTTATGATGCAGCCGACATTGTCGCCATCACATACCACGTGATTACCATGGAGATAACACCACAGACTTTAATGGGTGCCAGTTACAGAAACGTGTGTGGTTGTGACAATTAGGCGCCTACAGAAATAGAAAGTTTCATGCAAAGTTGTGTTATAAGATTTGCTTGAGGCTAAAGCATGTCAATCACATGGTTTTAGGCAGTGTTATCATAATGGTTTTGCACTCGTTGAACCCATAAATATGATATAATAACACAATTAAGTGGACTAGCTCAATCATCACAACTGTTTTTGTATAGCAAGGGGATCTGTTGGTAGCATCAATTCCTTTTGTGGTATTTAACTGCAGGTTTGACAAATGCATCTGGTGACTGAATTATATGAAGCGGAATTGGCGTCATTTCTTGCTTCTCATTTAGTATCTTCGCCTGAGAACTTCGCAATTTATAATTCGTATTTTCGTAGAGAATATAGCAAATGCTCATATATGTGTCAATTGCCTAATTGCCTAAATTGGGAATTTTTTGACCTGTCATTTCATGGTTTGTTCAAAGATGACACAGTAAATATGTCATCTTTATTGTCATTCACAATTTCAACACTAAAAGCAATGTATTTTATTGTAATTACCAGGCAATGATTTGCTAAATTCTTGAAAGAAATTCCGAATGTAACAAAATAAGTTCGGGGCGGGGGCGAAGCTAGAAGACCAAGGTTACACATTACGAATTTCTTGGACGAAAATAGGAAATTACTAAGTGCGAAGCAAGAAATGACCCCAATTCCGCTTCATAGAATAAGGATGCAACTCTCCTGGTAATTTAGAAATACAGTGCTTTAAAAGAGAAAAAGAAATGTGGTGACTCAGCAGTGTTTTCGCTCGAGTCTCATTAGTAAAATGAGTGGTCGATATCTCCTCTCGTTTGTTTAAATGAGAAAGAAAGAATTAAAAAAATAGTATACAGGGAATAGAACGCTGCAGACAAAAGTGTCTACAGATACTTTTGAAAAATAAAACAGCCAAAATGAAAAGAAAGGTAAAAAGAGAATACCAGACATGAGTTTTATTTCCTATTGTAGGTTTACATTTCCTATTGTACGTTTTCAGGCTGTTGTTTAAATCGAGATGTGCTTAAAACTGGAACAGACTTAGTCGTGAGTCATTGGTCGGTTGGTCAGTTGGTCAGTTGGTCGGATCAGCCGGTCGGTTGGTTGGTTAGTCAGTCGGTTGGTCAGTCGGTTGGTGGGTCAGTTGGTTGATTGGTCAGTTGGTCGGTCAGTCAGTCAGTCGGTTGGTCGGGCATTTAGTCGGTTGGTCAGTCGGTTGGTCGCTCGGTTGGTCAGTCGGTTGTTCGGTCAGCACGTCGGTTGGTCAGTTGGTCGGTCGGTTGGTCAGTCAGTTGGTTGGTCGGTCAGTCAGTCAGTTGGTTAGTTGGTTGGTCGGGCATTGTGCTGGTTGGTCAGTCGGTTGGTCGCTCGGTTAGTCAGATCGGTCAGCACGTCGGTTGGTCAGTTTTTGGTCAGTTGGTCGGTCGGTTGGTCAGTCAGTTGGTTGGTCAGTCAGTCAGTTGGTTAGTTGGTTGGTCGGGCTTTTGGTCGGTTGATCAGTCGGTTGGTTGTTCGGTTGTTCGGTTGGATATAATTCGGCCATATTCGTGATGTTATCAATATACACATACTTTATTCAGTATAACTTGAACACTATATATGTTATATTTTATATTTGCAGATTTCTACGTGAAGGTCTCTCTCCTGCTGCAAAACAAACTTGTCAAGACTAAGAAAACAGAAGTGGTGAAGAAGTCCTGCAATCCAGTATTTAATGAGTCGTTCACCCTGAAACTGCCAACCAATGCCATTGACACTGCTAGCCTCTCTATCACAACCATGCAGCATGTCATAGGACACAGAGGTAAGCAAACTCATTATATCTGCTTTTAATAATTAATAGATTAATGTGGCAGAGCTATCTTAGCCCAGTGGAGGTACATTGGTTGCCCCTACATAATTATACCGTGGTTGTCAGAAAAATTTTGATTGTCAGGTGAGTTGAGGCAGAGTATCCAGATTCAAATCAAGAGATTTAAATCGTGATTTAAATCCAGGCAAAAATGATAGAAGTCTTAATTACATACTACAAAAGGCCCTGTCTTTAGTAATAATAATTTGCAGTGGTGCCCCACATAATTGATTATCCTGATCATCATGATCATCATTCCCCTTGGAAGCTATAATTAATTGTGATTAGTCCTGTGATGTTATCATTGTCATCAAATGTTTAATGATGCTAGTCACAGATGTCTGTGTTATTAGACATCTTTAAGGGCCTATTTAGCCTGCATATATCCAATATTTCCATGCATAAAAACTATTCATAATTATGTCATGGAGTGAGCAGTGCAAGTATTAGTTGTTTTTTTTTCATAGTTAGCTTGCTCTACTCTTTTTACAGTTATATTTATCAAGTGGTTTGTCTTGGTGACCAGGAAACAAATGGGGCGTCGTGGCATCATTCCTGATGATTGTTAACAAGTTGCCGTGGTTACATAGATCTACATAAATACCATGTTTTGTGTTTCAAGCACTGCACATACAATATACAATATAAAAGGCCTAACTTAAGCACACATTAATTATCTGCCAGTGATGCAAGTCACACTAAACAAAATAGTTTATCACAAAATATTTTAGGTTTATCTTGTAGTGTGCTGAATATTTTTTTATAAGCGTTATCAGTAATGGCTATTAATTAATAACATATTTCATCCATTTTTTTTGGCAAATTTCAGATAAAGCTGTCGGCCGGATTATACTGGGTTCATTCATGTTTGCTCGTGGCAAAGAACTGGAACACTGGAATGAAATGATCTCCAACCAAAAAGAGCAGGTCAGCCAGTGGCACGTGCTGACGTGAAGCCACCTGGTGGATTACCTTGCAACTAACGGACATCACACCAACTAAATGAATGAACCATCTTTACCTTAGCACGGTGCATACTTAATAATATTATTTACATCAGAAATCAAGGATCTCTGTATTATTACTCGTCTATAGGGGCCTATATAGCATATATTCAATATTTCCATGGCGTAAAAACAATTGGCATGTCGTGGAGTCAGCAGTGAAAGTGAGTTTATTTTCAGTGCGAGCTTATTTATCAACATGGAAATGCAAACGTGTTTAAGATGCCTGTGTTTTAAATTGTGATTTTTAGCAACAAATGAATATTGGACGGTACTTAACATGATAACATAAGCCTTGTTTTTATATATATAAGAAAACACAAAACATTCCAGTTTTACTGAGGCCTTCCAGGGACCCTTATGTGTCTGGCAAAGTGAACTTTAGGATTTTTTGTTGCTTACTCTTCAACTTTTTTTTCATATACATGTACAATATCTTACAAAAAATAATATAAGTGATGGAAATCCCCCCCCCCCCCAAATCCCCCCCCCCCCCCCCCGCCAATCCAGAATCCTGGATCAACCACAATCAGCTGTAAAGCCAATGCAGAAATATGGACCACCTATGCTACAGCAAACAGGTGTGAATTTTCATGTACTCAGTCATTGCTTTCTGAAGGAGCATATAATACAAATTGCTGAATTTTCGGGTGATTAATCTTTGTACTAATGCTTAAAACTTTTTACCCTGTAATGGCCTGTTATTTGCTGATCTTTTGTTGAGTTGTCCATGTTTTAAGGAAGGCCAGGGAAGTTTTTTAAGACACCAAAATAGGTTAAAAGGCACACAAATATGTCAGAGAATTTCATGATTAAATGTATTTCAATGTGACTGCTGTCAATTTTTTTTATTTAACTTTAGAAAAAGAATCAATCACCTGCATGGGTGTATGTAATCGTAATTACAATGTAATAATATGTGTGCAAATGCACTGGACATTGGATGAAAGTATACTAATTCTGTATCTTGGTGTAGTCATACACCACCCGCCAAAAGTATAGGCCAATTAAATTAAGCATGTACACAATCAGACAATGGTCAAGGTGGTCCTATTTTTTGTGGGGTGGTGTATTCTTGTATGCAGTTGATCATGCAGAAAATGTATACCATTGATTGAGTAATTACAAAAATCATGCAGAATATATATAAGTATCAACATTTTAAATGATTCTAACTGATCAACCATCATGATTAATTTCCAGGTTCCAGGAAAATTTAATCCAGAATTTTTCAAAATATCTCAAATATTCTACCAAACTCTAGTCAAACACTGATTGTTATGATCAAAAAGTAGAACTGCCATGTTTGTACATAGCTGCAAGTTGTATGACTTACCCAATTATTTACGAGGAGATAACTTGTATAATAATATTTTGTTGTGATAATTTTTGTTACATTGTTTGATTATTGCTATATGCTCATGTTTATCCATGTTAATCAAGCTTCATAATAAAAGATGCATACAAAAAATGGTGTTATTTTTTAATTTGGTAAAATCTAATTGATAAATCGGCAAATGGTAGAAAATCGAAAGTTTGTTTAACCTGTCTGGCGCAAAAAAAAAAATTAATAAAATAAATTATAGCCTCCTAATTACACTTCAAATATTCTTTTACAAGGTTTATAGTTTATTTTCTTAGAATTCATAAAATTTACATGGATATTGGATAAATATTATATATATAATTTTTATTGACAGTAAAATATCATCCATGATATATATGTCATAAATAAAATAAAGAACAGAAAATACAGGAATACAGAAAATACAGAAATGTTCAAATAAAATTTGTAGACTAGATATGCTATACTAGTAACGCGGTTACAGCCCTCAAACTTTATTTTTTAATTTTTTTTTTAAATAATGTTTATAGTAACATCTATGTATATATTCTGTACAGTGTCAGAAGATGGAGAACATATAACTCACATATCAATATCAATTAAGAATTTTCCCAGGCACCTCAGTAGCTCAGATTCCTTTGAGCACATGATAGATATAAATTTATTGGTGTCATTCGTAGGCGCAGTGATGCGTTATTTGGACATATTATTAATGAGTGTATCTCATCCTCAACTTCATTTAGGTTACATTTCGTACATAGTCTCTCTTCTACAGGTATTAATGGTCTTTCATGTCTACCTGTTTCTATACGAAGGTTATGGGAACTGGTTCTGAATCTAGCTATTTTATTATAAGTTTTCTTACCCAAGTTTAACAGAAGGTATGGTTCAATTCTATAATCTGGTTTGATGAGTTTATATGTTCTAAGTTTTGATTGCTGGATAGAGTCATATATTTTTGCCAATTGGTTTTCTTGCGTTTTAGTGTATATGTTTACTGCAAATGTTCTAGCAATTGTATTCAAGTCCTCAATTTGTACAAATTCAGTAATAATTTGTTTAACTTTTCTTATCCAACTACTCTGACCTGAACTAAGTGCATTTTCATGAATATTTAAACATTTTTTAAGTATACAGCTATCAGGTAGGCGTTTCAGTTTTAGCCAGTAGTTTACCATTCTAATATTAACAACCAATGATTACTTTTTCAAAATCCGGCCAATGAAGAAGCCTTTTATGAAATATGTAGTAGTAGTAGCAGTAATAGTAGCAGTAGTAGTAGTAGCAGCAGCAGCAGTAGTAGTAGTAGTTGTAGTAGTAGTAAATAATTTTTGTCTCACTTTGTTGTAAACATAAATATAAAGCTAAATAAGATGGGAATCTATACATAGTGGTTGCTGTTGGAGGTCTACATTACTGTCCACGAGGTGGCTGAATAGCTGCTCAGAAGCTAGTGCTGCCACCTGGCGAGCATGCATAAATAGTCTCAGTCAAGGCATCAAGACCAAATAAAAGCTTCTTGAACTTGGTAAATTGAAAGCTACATCCATGGCGAAGTTTAAATGTCCACAATTTTCATCACCGCTGCACAAATTCAGATTTATAATGCACACTTTTGATTTGCAATTGTAACAAGTGTGACATCACTGCAAAAATAATTATCCCTCCTTCCCACGAGCACTTGAATATATATATGGTGTGAAAAAAAAATTCAAGTGCAAGTGCTCCATTCCCATTGGCTACGCATTTGAAGATCATCGATGGGCTTTTTTGAAAAGTTTATATTTATTGCAGTTCAGGGCACTTCTGACATTTTTCTACACAATTTTAACCCTGATTGTACAAGGACAAAAAAGGGGGTCAGCGAGTGAAGAATTGCATGTCGGGACATTCATTTGGCCACCGACTTGCTAGGACATCACTTCAAAGAGCTGCAACTGGGATGCGCACGCATTGCCTGCGAGTAGGCCATCTATCTTCCGGAATGGGAAAACCATTCTGTCGCTTCTCAGCCCAAAGTGCAAACAGGACATGGACCTGGACAGAGTGTCCTCCCTTAGATGCAGATGAATGCTCTGGTGAAAATTATTGATATCATATCGAATTAGTACCATTCATATAACTGTCAACGTTGACAAAAGTTGTCTTGATAAAAGTAAGTTGAAAAATATATATCAAAATAAGTCTTATATTCCAAATAGCAAAAATTTTAATTAACTCCCAAATATGAGGATATAATCAACGCATACTCCATTAGGCATATTTAATAATTAGCTTGTTTAATTAGTTTTACTGCTTTTGTAGCAAGAAACGTACAGCTTGCACATATCTAAAATATTAGTGTTTATTCATTATCTAAAATATCATTTATTGTCAAAATACATTATGAATATATGATTAGCATCCAGTTTTAACAGTAACTAACATTGCATTGATTACTTCCCGCTAATTACCAGTTTTTGGGCCTTATTCAGTTCCATTATGTAGGCATACCATACGAAAAGGCATAGCAAAAAAAAAAAAAATACAATTCGAATCCTTCTTTCATAAAAATGAAAGAAATAGCTTACTAGCTTGCAATTGTTGCCCGTAATACAATATACATGGCAATACTTCTCAATATTTTATAAATGTTTCACAGATATGATGAAACCCAATAATTTATTGGAATGGTCCTGGGTTGATGTCCCAGACATTTAGGTTATGGTACTTCCGCCTTCCAACGCTGAACTTTTTTTCACAAAATCTTCGTTCTTTTCGATTTTTAGTTAACAAAAAGAGAAAAAGATCAAGCTGAGAGATAAGTAATTATCTCATGATGTTCTGTATTACAAACATTTATATTGTTCTATAGAATGAGACATCTCTCCGGTCCTGTGATATTGCTAATACCAGTGTGGTGGACACTTATGACTTGTCAATTGAAAGACACCTTGAAAACTCCACTGCACCAAACAGTGGTTGGTATAAAGACTCAAGACGAATTTATTTGCCTTCATACATAATCACACAAAACAAAATATTTCTATTTATAGTGTTTGAGAGACCTGGAGGAAGACTCTAAGACACATTAGTAGCATCGTTATCAATTGCCCTCCTGGGTTTCCGAGAGATCCAAGCAAATCATTATCAATGAACAATGATGAATGACATTGGTATATTTTTTACATTGCATAAATTAATATGTTTGGAAGGGCGATCCAAAAGATTGTTTATTAGAAATTAATAATTTCTCATCTGGATTGCTTTCACCAAGAACTGTCCCAAGAAACTTCTGAAAGTGATCACAAATACATAAAAATTTATCAAAATTATCCATACCATTAACATTTCTATCAATATTTCCAATTTTCTGAAACAGCTCATTTCTAAAAACAACATAAGAAGCACATACCATTATCAAGTGAAACTCGTCTTCAATTCATTATTAGTACAAAACATACATAATCTTTCATCTATCGGTATACCTCTATACCTTCCTATTTCAAGTTGCAATGGCAAGATTCCAAATCTGAATTGTGCTATTAAAGACCTTCTATACTTATCAATATTCATAGATACATAATCTTCAACACTATAACCCCACTTATACATGTTATATGTTCTTAACTTTACTTTTTGAACACTTTCTGTTTATCTAACTGAGCTATATTATTTTGACAAAGCATTTTAATATGAACAAATAATTTTGACGACATTCACATGCCATATCAAGCTGAAATCTGTTTGGTAGGGTCTGCAGGGATCTGGATGAAAAATATTTTTGGTGGTACCCTAGTAGCGATTGTAAACTTTCTTAGGGGTGTCTCCACCTGTATATACTTTTTTCTTTTTGTACATGTATACAGGAAATAAACTTGTCTGAGTCTGAGGCTGAGTATGTTGCAACAGACACAGCCTCAGACTCAGACAAGTTTATTTAGTTTTCCCCAGATAGGGATGGCTTTTTGTATTGATGAGCAGTTCTGCTGAAACTTTGGATTGGTGTGCACGATTTATGCCGTGTTTAATGTACGGGAAGTAACTAAAACACGGTGAGCTAATACCATGATTAAATACTTAAAATTCTGGCTACGTCCTGTGGCCTGCCTGCCTTCACCAATATCCTGCAGCTTATAAACAGGCTCAGATGAGCTGGGCTGTGATCACCAGGTTTGTTTGCAATTAATCTGAAAACGAGTGACAATGGTGCAAATTAGGAGAAAAGTTTGCCACAAAGTGAAGATGAAACAAAGTCTCATTAAGAATTGCATCCAAAGCTGCAATAAATTAAGGGGCAGGAAATTAGGAGCGACAAAGGAAGCCAGAGAAGGTGTCAGATGGTTCTGTGACCTTCATCAAAATAAAAGTGATTCCTCACTTCTCTGCATCTCCATCTTATGGCCCCCTCTTTCTAAATTTTTTTCATATCTTACTCGACATCTAGGTAAATTTTACCAGCAGATATACAATATACAATTATAAAATGGTTACATGTGAAACATGAAGATATGTACACCCGAAAATGTCCAACGAGGCCGATAGAGTTGTACATAACATTTGAGGGTGTACATATCTCATGTCTCACAACAATTTAACCATTATGTAATTTTTTGTACCACTGAACCCCATCCAAGTGTCAATAAACATTTCAGCTAATCCATTCCCCCATTACGAATCACAGGAAAAATAACTCTCCGTCTATAATTAATCTAATTAATTTATATCACATACCAAAATAGATGATGACCGTAGCTTTCAGAAAATGTTAGATTTAAAAAAAACGGACAGAAACTGACGAAGTTATTAAATAAAACATACAAACAAGTCAGATGACTGAAATTATTTCTATCGTGACTCTAGACGCTGCTGCAGGCCCCGCCCACTTTTGGCTGCCTACCAATCCCAGTACAGCGTGGCTGGCTAACTGTTGTACATGAGGACTTGTACAACGGCGTACCTAATGCTAAATTGCACTGTTGAGTGGTACAATACATTATGTGGGCTACCCTACAAACACAAAAAGTTTTCATCATATTGTTCAGGGCATGTTGGGAAAATATTTCTTAAAAAATTTATCTTAAATGGTTGTAGGAATCTTGCTGCAAAATGTCATAATGAATTTCACATGGTGAAATTATTTTGACAAGTTAATTAGGTAATATCATTTATAATACTTCTGCAGGCTTTTCTAGGATCCACACTTTTATAATGTGACAATGTTTTCTACAATATTGAATGTTTGTCAAGATGTTTTGGCAATCATTTTTGGGAATATTATTTGAAAACATGCCTTGCAAGTTTTTTAGGGTCCACACTTTATTATTATGACAACATTAGCTAAATGTTGTGGCATGAATATCAAAACCTGTTCCTGTTTAAAGGGTACATCTCAGCTGGAATTTATTCAGTCGAGACAGTTAATTGTCTGGTATTCAGTGTCTACGCTGGGTGCAAGTAAAATACTCCACCTATGGGGTAAATGAGTAATATGGTGTCGCATGTTATCATCTCGTCATTATATTTGCCTCGGGTAACCAGCCGGTCATCTAAGCTGACTAATCTTCAGATGAATCTAGCATTTCCTTTTCATAGCTTTACCACCTTTACTTTGTTCTTATTAAAAAAAACTTACTGGTGTTGGGATAAATTTCCATTAATATTTAAATTATCAAATTAATAATAGATCATTTTTTCTTTTAAATGATATTTTCACCATATATAAATATTCTTTATTCTGGTCAGGAGTTGATCCGCTGTTTTAAATAATTCAAATGAAGGTTAATTAGGCCCTTATCAGAAAAGTAAAAGTAAAATACGAAACTAAATCATTTTGCTAAAAAGTGCAGATAGGCAAAAGCAATCGCATTGAAATGATGAAATGGGATGAAATCAGATGTGGAGAGCGAAGAAACGCATTAGATTCACTGATGCATGATGTGAATTGGTGAATTGTGGATGGTCTGAGCAACTAAATATCAATCTTACTAGCAACTGTAGACAGAATGACAAGAGGACATCCTAGAAAAAGATAAATAATGTGGTCTTGATCTCATTGAAAATTATACACAAAGGTAGCTGGGTGGTCTAGTGGTAAGACGCTCGCCTGCTCCTCTGAAGCACCCGGGTTCAATCCCAGGCCCGGGCACCCTTCATGAGCAACATCCCAGCAGCTGGATGTTATTCGGATAAGACGTTAAATTATCAGTCACTTGTACTCAGTGTCTATGCTGAGGCAAGTAAACGATCCCACCCATGGAGTAAATGTGTAATATGGTTGGACTCCTCCTCTCGGTCACCTCATCAATCAACCATCGATAGTAGTAAGAACTTGCCTTAGAGGGCTGTACTTTTCATATCTATCTATCTATCTATCAATCTATAAATCTATCTATCTATCTATCTAACTATCTGTCTATCTATCTATCTGTCTATCTATCTATCTGTCTATCTATCTATTTATCTATCTATCTATCTATCTATCTATCTATCTATTTATCTATCTATCTATCTAAAAAGGACAGAGAGAGAGAGAAAAAGTCTCAGAGTTACAGGACATGGGAAGGTTATAACTTCTCTGACAAGGGCATCAACCCTCTGGCAGCTCAGGGGCACTTGGTCCCTCTTAATGACCTCTGAAATGACCTTTGCAGTGGTCATCACCAACTGTGCTGTAGCAGGATTAAAATGGATTTCATCATGCTTTATTTTAAGTCATCTGTATTCATACAGGAATATGGTCAGAAATAAGCGAGATTCAACTAATTTTCTTTACCATGATGACAGCTAAATATATGTATGTCTCAGATCAGGGGACAGTCCCTGTCTAATCAGGGGCCTGTTAGTTTGTGACGTCATCAGTTGCTATTGTGATTTTGTAACAACACATCCAGGCCTACTACTGGACCTGTATCATAATTTTGAAATGGACACAAGGTCAGAAACGTAAGTAACATTAAAATAAGGTTTTTACAAGCTTTACAATGTGGGGACTGAAGGGGCGTTCACACTATCACGTAATAGACTAAAAATTGGCTCTACGTGCTCACTCGTGTTAATCATGTATAACTTCTTTCTATGAGCGTACTTGTGGCAATCGTAGATCGCTCGCCAGACGTCCGTAAAACAGTCGCTGGACGTCAGTAAAATGCTCGCTGAACGTTCGTCAAAAGACGGGCGGGCGACAGACATCTGCCGCTCTTTATACGAGCATTCTGCGAGGGGACGCGAGTGGATGGCGAGTACATACGGATGGACAGTGGCTACGTATGGCTACGAATGGACACATATGGATGCGTATAGCCACGAACGTACGTAGACCGTATGTAGAACGTATGTAGAATGTACGTAGAACGTACATAGGACGCTCGCCGACGGCCCCCGAATTAACTAATATAAATAATTACCTCTAAAAACGTCCACCAAAGCTTTAAACACGTTCAAAAAAATTTTGTCCTCTCCACGTATGGTTGTGAGTGGTCAAACGCGACCAGGAGTGATTTACGAATTAGCGTGTGTATACGTTAAACGGCGAGTGAATCACGTATGGCCAAGGATGACCACGAGCAAACAAAATTGTTCATACATCGTGGTCATACGTAGCTCTTATACGTGATAGTGTGAATGCCTCCTGATGGATCGGTCTAATTTTCCATTATCTTAAGGCATAATGCTCTAAAAATGCTAGTTTATAGAATCTATTATTTTGGCAAGTTTTGGAACTTTAGTAGGCCTACATGTAGAGGAATAAAACCTCTAGACTAACACTTCAGTGTTGAAAGCAGGAAGTGTGCCATATTAAATAAACCACATATATAGCACTGGTCTTGGTTGTTCAACAGCTCTTTGTCACACAATAGATATTTCGCATCAAAATCCTGACTGGAAAAGGTAACAGGATGCTGGGAGACCTTACTTCATCACAGAAGTTCTACTCCCCATTATTAGTCAGTCTTCAGTTGAATCCACAATAGGTTCTCACAATAGGTCCCATAATTGAGGCCAAAAAGCTGCACCATGATGTCATAAATTTTGTTTTGTTTTGTTACTTTACATTCACCTTGGTGGAACTCCATTCAAAACTAAAATCACATGCCAGGAGTACACTAATACAGTGTATGAGGCCATCAATAATCTAGTTGCCTTTGTCAGGGATGTTGCTTCTGATCCAAAATGTGACTATCAAAACAGAACAGAGCATATTCATGAACACAGAACTGTGTAATTCAATGTTAACCCAACTACCCTTAGTATTTTTATCACAGATGATATACTGTACCAAAAGCCCCCTTTTTAATTGCCTATTACATGCTGTTGTTTAATTGCCTATTACACACCGTTACTTAACAGATCCATTAGTTAGTTAACATGTTTTATGGTTAGTGCATTTTACTTCATTTTATTTTTGTAGTTCTTCTTTTTTTTGGTTTTGTTTTTTGATTGTGGCTCAATAGCTCTATCAGCTATTGTTATTGCTTTTATATCTGCGATTTGAAAAAAAATGTATGTCTCGTTGATATAAAACTTAAAAATGCGTAATATTTGTTCCATATTAAAAGTTTGCATAACAAAGTTACAAAGCTAAACACTGTCAGAGCACTCAGGTCTTTGTCTTGAGAGCCCTTGCCCGCTCACATGAGAAGGCCTGGTTTGTTTTCAGCTTGCATGTTAGGAGCATGATCTCTGCGGGTATCAGGCCTGATTGTTCCCAGGGAGTTAATGCAGACCAGACCTCTTGAACCCTTGAGTAATTGTTCAATTACCGCGGGCCAAATGACACAGCCTTGAGGCACTCCCTAACATGGGAGGCTGTTTAGTAAGCAGGCCATGCAGGGCAGTCTGTAACTGAGATATATGCTCACGTATGTAGCTGCAGAGCTGAAGCCATGCGAAGATGATCTATAAAATATTAGGTGAAAAGAAAACGGCCACATTCATCGCATGCAAGCATCAATATCACACAGGCCATTGTACAACATGAATAAATTGATTACTTACAACCTGAATATAAACAGACCTTATATTTCATACACTTACAATAACCTTTGTTTCCACGCAGAAAATGTAGCTTCTAAAGCCTACATAGTTAATGCCACGATACAGTCTTAAAATATCCCCTAGCTTTGTAAAAAGTAATGATGGTGTAGGATCATAGTTTATGGGGAAATCAAACTAAAAATGACACACTATGACCCTGGATTTAATCTTTCCTCTGCCCGTTTCCCCTTGGCTAAGCCTCAAGGTGAAACCGCTGATTCAGGACCACCAAGAATGCCAGGAATTATGATTATGACGTCACAACTGTGATTGGTGAAGACAAAGGAACTTGGAGTGGCATCTTCACTGCAGCTATGGTGACCTTAGTGAACCGATTCAGGGAGAAAATAACTGGACCGATTTGTCAGTTCCTGTCAGTTACCAACACTGCAACAAGGACAAGATTCTGCTGAGATATGGACTCTGTCCAGCACTCATAAGAAATAGTGCCAGACTTTACAGAAATAGTGCCACAATGAGTAAGATTCCAAGGACTGCTAGTGAATTATCTGTCAGCCGAAGCAGACAATTGGTGATTCATTTATGGATGCACAGGGACCAAAATGCAGCTTTGAGGCATTTCTAATATAAGATTCCTTCTAAGTTTTGCTCCTATCCATTCGGAACTCTTGCTCTTCAATGGCTGTAACCATAGCCGGGGTCTGTAATTGCTTAGAGAGGGGTCAAGGTCATGGTCTGGGGTGAAATGGAGTCCTTGAAAAGGTCCTACAAAGACAAGGGCCTAATGACCTCTCCATGTCCTCTGGCATCTTAGGTCCTTTATTTGCTTCTCAGGACACTTAGAGACTTTTTTCCTGCCTCCTTTGGTTTGCCTATGTCACTGTCACCCTCTAGCTAGCTACAGAATATCGCCAATTTTGGGAGGTCCCGGAAGTCATCTGTTCGGCAGACAACTTGTATTTGCTCAATGTATGGCTTGGGACTCAATGTGTATGGAGGAGAATAATCCTTCTTTCAACGTGCAGCAAACGGCATCCACTTTGAAAGTGACCCGCTATCACTCAGCCATTCTGTTAGCAGTGGCAGCAACAACATTATTGTCCTTTCACGAATTCCTGAACTTGAATATTGGGTATTCCATCATGGGAAAGACATCATGAAAGCAATTGCAATTTGACATTTGAAGAGGCTACTTGTGTACTTATTGGTGAATATGGTCTAGTAATGGTTAGAGTGAAGCCAAAAACTATTAGATAAAAACTGTCCATCATCTATCCAGGCAGGAATAAACAGCCATGGCCATAACTTTGCTTGCTATAGTTGGTGAGTATTGCACTTTTTTGCTCTTGCATCATAGGTTTTATAGCCCTTGGCTGTGTACATAGCCTATGGTATTGTGACCCAGATAGCATTCCAAATCGTATCAACGTCGGAGCGATGTCGGCCATGTTGAAACGATGTTGTACCGACAACGACCGACATAGAAATGACACTGGGGATGGCCTGCATTTCGGTCAGTTTGTCCCTCTCTTTTGTCCGTCTGTCTGTCTGTCTATCAACCACACTTATGGACATGATAACTTCAGGTCTGTTGCTGCTAAGTTCTGGAGCTACAGGTAATATACCTCAGAGGAAGAACTTGAATGAGTTCAAAAATGGATGACTTTAACTGTTTTTAGGTCACAAGGGACAAACTCATCCAGAGTCGTGTGGCTCTTCACTCTGCTCCCGCCAGCAAAACATGTGGTAAACGAGGCTCTTCCCTCTGACCAACAATCTGTAACTTTATTTATATATTGGCATGATTACTGTGCAAATGTATTTCCTGGACAGCAAATATGATCCCTCAAGAGAATAATTCAACAAAAAGTGTCGTAAAGCCAAAAACCAGACCGAAATCATAGTGTCTGAAAACATATTGCTACGGCTGTATTCATGAAGCTGTAAGTTGGAATTTCCCTAATATTGATCTCATCTCTGCTTTCATTGTCAGTGTATCAGCTATTTGCCTGATTCACATCCGGGTAAATAGATTGAATGAACTAGGATGTGACAAAATAGTCGTGAAAGGAAACACGATGATGATGGAATCTGGACCCATAATTGCCCAAAAAGAACAACCACATGCCTTCGAAGATAGATATCACCATGTGGTTTGTAAGGAATAAATTTAATGATGATCAGGGAGTATTATTGTCAAGCAGTGCCTCAATAGATAAGATGATTTCATATCTTCTAGCAACTGCTTGGATGATGTAGTCATTTACGATGTCAGTGACTCGCTGACCTTTGCATGTAAGTCATTACAAGTAAAGGTAGGTAGTATTCACTCGATCATGCCAAGGCAGCCTTTCACTTGCTCAATTACCACAAAGAACCAGCCAGTAGACCTGTTCAAAGGTGAGTCTTTCTCAACTCCCTTGGCCCTGGGAAGTACACAGCCCATAACGAAGTTTCACACAGTTTTTAGTTAGAGCTTAAAGAAATATTCTTGCACAATTTGTGCAATTTTGCTTATGTTGACTGACTGAAAACGTATCTTAAGTCAACTGATAAAGGAGAATGAACAAAATAATGAAATGTGTACAGAAGCTGAATATACACTGGGCCTCAGCTTGACCAAAAGAGAAAACAAAAATTCAAAAGATGCTAGAGCTCTCCGAAAGCACTTTAGCCCATCCATCCTGTCCCGATGTTCATTCCTGTCACCCTCTACTGTATACAAAAGTGAAGCGTAGAGGGCAAGAAAGTGCTGCACCCAATTGGAGTGCAAATATAAATCTCATTGTATATTCATGAGACCTACATCTGCCACCAGACTAGGTTTACACGTCCGATTTCCCCAACAACTGTGTATGAGAAGAATTGATTTTTTTTCTCTGTATTTTTTTTTCAATACAATGACGACTTAAGCTGGAAGTTGAGTGTCCCGGTATTGTTTGATATCATACATCCATCTCCACTATTGCTGAATAATATATCATATTCATTTCCTCTTTATTAATTCTTTAGGAATCTTACATTTTATACTGACAACCTGACAATGAATATGGTTAGAAGGATATATATTATTTAAATTCAGATTTTACAAAACCTAATGATCCGTTTCTAAGAATGATCTACGTCAATAACCTAAACCTGAAAAAAAAGTGCATTATTTGTTGTTGTTTTTTTATTGTTTTTTTTAGAGTTTTTATTTATTTGTAACAGGGCCATTTTTTAAAAGAGCTGTTGCTCAAAATGTTTTTTTTTACCCTGTACAATGCTGTATAAATATGTTTTATAAATAAATAAACCTATGATAGATCGATTGGCTCCAGAATTTTACATCGATTATATCTCATTCTCCTAATAAGAAAGTATGTCAAATGGAATGTATTGATGTTAAAAAATGTCTCTAAATAATAAAGGAACTATGCAGTTAAATTGCAAAATGAGGTAAATTCATCTGCATCACTGATTGTAACACAGTGTTATACGTGTTGAGGCCTACAGATTAATAAATGTCAAAAAAAATGAATAATTTCTCCAAGACTTTCTTAAGATTTTCTTTGGCAAATGCAACCCAGGCCAATTTCATGACAATAAACGCAATTTATTGTACTAAAATATCATAAAAATGTTCATTCATAACTCCATATATTTAATAAAAGAAAACATTTTAACGAGGATTTTAATTATATTTCATTCGGTACTAAACAATTATCCATGGCTTGAGTTAATGGCATCCTTCATCCTTCAAGCATTTTGTTTTGAGCTTTCTCCAAAACTCATGACATTCAAAAGTGAGATGAATTAATAGCCCTGGAATTGCTCAACTGTCATTCGTGATCTTTGTCTGAGGAAACCCAGTTACTGTGAGTCCTTTTCTTTTTGAAGCTTTCAATCAACTAATGCTGAAACTGCAATTTGAGAAAGACAGCAAAGAGAATGATGAACATTTATTGAAAACACCCACGTCATAATGAAACATCCGTTTTTTTTTTAGTGATCTCATAGATATTGGTTCATGTTTACCATTGGGCTATAAACTTCAGAGCATACATTCAAATTAAAATTTAACAGAAGCCAAATATAATTTATTGTTTGGTTTCAACAACATATACAAATTGGTTAACATTATCAAATTTTGAAAAAGCATTACTGATAATTTTAAAAGCATTTTATCCTATCTGACGTATCGTAAATTAACTTGCTAATAACCTGTTTACCATTATTTCATATGAAAATCTCGTTTAATGGTAATGTTGGAACTTTTCACACCACTGTATGTTCAACTTGATGATTTTCTGCTTAAAGGCATTTCAACGCAATACTGTTGATTACTTATGCAGTTTTCTCCGTATGTATGATCGATAGCAGCTATGGCATTTTGCAAGGTGGAATTCTCAGTCCCAAGTTGTTTAATGAATTTCTATCTGACCTGCCCAATTATTTAAAAGAATCAAATGGTGTAGCACTTAGTAATCTCATGCTCACACATATTTCATATGCTGACGACATAATTCTACTTGCACATTCTGCAACTGGCATCTAATTGTGAATGTAGGAAAAACTAAAATAATGAAATTTGGTAATAACAGACAAAATCAATTTTACTATGATACCCAAGAAATTGCGAATGTTGAGTCCTGTAAATATCTTGGCCATGTGTTAACAAACAAACGTAACTTGCATAAAAAAAATGACTGCTTAAATTGTTACACAAGCACAAAAAGCACTTTTTGCTTTGCAAAGTGACACCAAGCAGACACTAGGACATATTACTCCTAAACTTGCCCTAAAAACCTTGAGTATAATTGTGAAATATGGTCCAGTAACAAACCTGTAAATGAAATAGAGAAGGTACAATTAGGATACCTAAAAAATATGTTTGGAGTTAGGAAACAGACCTCATCACAAGCTGTGTATTGGGAGACTGGTAGGTTCCCATTACATATACGACAACAGTTTAGAATGATCAACTACTGGATTAAACTAGAAAAACTGCCAGCTAATAATATTCTTAAAAAATTTTTAAGTGAGCAAAAAGATATGCACACTTCTGGTAAAAATGCTTGGGTTGGGAAAATTATTCATATGCTCAATGAACACTATCCACAAAGAGACCATTTAAGACTTGTAAACAATGAGCTAGAATCCATTGCAGCAGCCAAAACTTTCACATCTAAAATCTATGAGAAATGTCAGGAAACTATGCTAGCTGAAATCAATGACTCTACACTACAGCCAAAACTTAGAACTTATAAACTCATCAAGACTGATTACAGGCTAGAACCCTACCTTCTACTAAACCTTAGCAGAAAAATGTATGATAAAATAGCCAGATTTAGAGTAAGCCCACATAATTTACGAATTGAAATAGGTAGACATGAAAACCCTATATTGCCAGCAGTTGAGAGATTATGCCTAAATGCAATATGCATGTAATCGAAGATGAAAAACATTGCCTCATAGTATGCCCACATAACACACTTAGACGTGAGGACCTCTTTAAAATAGCTAATGATAACATAGAAAATTTTGAGCAACTAAACAAAGAAGACAAATTTAAGACCATCATGAAATCAAAGGAGCCTGAGTTGTTAAAATCCCTTGGTAAATTTCTTGTAAATATTGATGCCTAATGAATGGTTGGGTCATCATCCATCGTCGAGCATTAACCATCACCACACAAACTAGCAGTTTATGCACTAAAAGCATTTTTATATATTGTGATCTATGTGCTTTTACACTCATGTACATAACTGTGCACGATGTTATATATACTCCTAATTCAAATGTTGTACTTAAATTAACATTGTGATAATGAACAGTATTCACTACAGTAATATATGTATTTAGGGTTACTCTATACATGTGATATATGTCTATATATATATATATATATGTTTTAACAAATGTATGTAAACGAAAATATTCTATATTGAATATAGAAATAGTGAGTAGAAGTAGACTTAGTACATGTTTTTATCTGTTATTTTTGACAAATGTATCATGTATGATATTACTGTGTCAATAAAAGCATATATATATGTTATGCAAATTTTGTAAATGGAAACCAAAAGTAAACATAGAGATGTGCAATTGTATTGTATTGAATAAAATTGATACATCTAGTTCCACCACTAAATGGGACACAGGCAGGTGTTGGGTTGATTTTTCCTGAGGCCACAAAAAGGCCGAGGCTAAAATCGGCTCTTTTTTCAAATGACCAATTTGCTTACTCTGAAGCCAATCAGCCAAACTTTCCCAACCTCCTTCGGCAGACGTGAGGTGTGTCACGTAAGACTCATTCTCTAATACCTTTTCTGTCCTGACAAGCACGAAAAAAAAAGAACAAAGCATATGTTTGCAGCTCTACCATTGTGCCCTACAACAGCCAGTATCCGATTCAAATGCCAAGTACGCACAGAAACACCTCGTGTAGTCCTCTGTTGAGCTGTTTCCAACACTAGTAGCTCTTGTGGGACAGCTGTTTCTTTTGCAACAATTAGTCACTAATTTCAAAGTACAAATTGTATGCATACTGTATGTGCCCTTGAAAGTCCTAAGCCTCCATCATGTGGCAGGGGTGGTAAAATTGAGGGTGATGACAGGGTTCATCAATGGCTGAACAAGTCACACCAGAAAGTCATAAGTAGGAATGCAATTAATGTTTTCTAGTGGTACTTAAAAGTCCGGAGTGTGAACAGACACACTAATGGTGGAATTTCCAACTGTTGTTGTGTATGTGATACAGGGCTTAACTAGGTATATATTTTCAAACTCTACTTTATTCCACACTAATCTTAAAGATATGGTGAATCTGCAAACAAAATGACATCTTTTCTCCTGAATTATCAAATGCTTTATGAGCTTAAACAGTTATCTACAGGATGCAGGATACAATACTTTGGTTACCAAAAAACACCAAACAAACACCAGTCAACTGAAATATTGACCTTATGGTTATCAGCCATTGATGATAGTGTAATATACTACATTAACCAGGACAATCAAGGCAATTAGTTGAGAAAGACTAACAATATCAATGTAACTGATTGTTGACTGTGTCCAACAAAATTATGTCATTGTCTTACTGTCATGTTAACTATATACATGAGCTGACCAATCACAGAGAAACATTAAAGTTAATGAATCGTGGTGACGGATAATTTCAAATTCAGCTCAAAGGTTGTGATAAACAAAGGCAATCCTTTCCTTTCATGATATCTCATCTTAAAAGCTAATTTTTTTTCCTTTCCCCTTTCAATTGCCTCGACACAATTAACATTTGTCCTATCAAATATTAGATTTGTAATTCTCCTCTTTCTTTTCTTTTAAGCCTTCAAATATTGCTTTGTTTGAAGACGTGTGAAAGATGTCTGATGTTCTGATAGTGTATTTTCCTTTAAATTGGCTTTGGCATCACATTTACAAGCAATTCATTTATAGTTGACATACACTCTGCCAGGCACTTTATCCATAAGCAGCTGCATTTGCTGACTTGCATTAAAAATATAAGACCTACGTATGACCAAGGACGTGAAAAATTGGCTATACGCATGCTGCAGTACAATATTTGGTATATGGGATTTAATTTATTTATACATGTATATCAGTTGTTTTATATGTAATAAAGAAAATACAAAAACAGTTGCTGTGCTTTGTTGTTTTTAACAGTTAAGTTGCTGGGTCACGTCTTACTATCTGTAGTTTTGTAGTTCACAAGTTTTTGTAAACAGCAGGAATGGCACACAGGAACTTCCAAATTCATTCTCATGTGATTCACTGACCAGAGAGGTTGTACTGGTCATTTCCCAGGCTATACCTTTGGGCATTGATAAAGTGTCAATTAGGTAAAGAATATTCATTTTTCATTTATATCATCACTATATATAACTATAAGATCAAAATCAGATTTCAGTAATTATTGTTTTTTGTTGCTTCAACCCTTGTGATTACTTTGCAGTATTGGTTGATGCAGTTTGATTGCTGTTATGTATGACTAAAGAACCCCAACTCGGGTACGTACATGTCTAGTAGCTCACTGTTGATTTTACATATATTGATTATTTAATTAATAATGTTAACTTGTGTTGATAAACAGTTTTAGAGACCATAATATAGTCAGAATTATATATATTAGTAAATGTTTGTATAAAGTAAAGTATAGCTATAAGCTCTATGTGATGTACATATGATTGTATTATTTTTACGATATGCTGATACACAGTTTATTTCTACTTCATAGGGTTTATTTATGACTTCACTATAATGGCAATAAAGATTCGAAACCACAATTTTGTTGTGCAGGCGGTAACATGCGCTCACTAGTAGCACTGGTTATCACGTATAAATTATTTCCATCAAACGCTCGCCGAACGTCCCTCAAATGCTTGCCAAGCATCTGTCAGGCATCCGTGAGGTATCGGTTAGGTATCCGTGAGGCACTCGTAGATAGCTCGTTGATCGCTCATAGATTACTCGTTCCAGAATCGGGTGGCTAAGTATGGCAAAGGATGGCCACGGACATATGTAGAACATACATAACTAAAACAATCACTCGTAGAACATCCGCCAAAGTGTTTAAAATTTTTAGCCCTCTCAACATATGCTCTTGAGTGGTCTAGCACTAACAGGAGCGTTCTACGAATTAGCGCGAGTATACGAAAAACGCTCGGCGAGTGAATTACATATGGCTATAAGGATGACCAAGAGTAAAACAATTTTTTCATCCATCGTCATAAAACGTAGGTCTTATTCTTAACAGTGTGAACGCCCCTTAAGACCTGTTTTTAAACTACAGTGTATGCTTAATGTCTCTTTAGCACAAGCAATACCAAATTCTGACAATCACAAATTCAAAATATTTGAACATCCATTGACAACGAAAGTATAACCACCGGCACAAGTGCTCCTTTCTGATAATCTGCAGGGTGCATTATACTTTCAATAGTAGTCATTCATGACTAAACAAATTGTCTGTTTTCATACCATAATTGTCTAGAATCATACAATAATTTTTGGTCTTTGACAACTAGTCTAAATCTAAAATTCATTGTCTAAGACCAAACAATATTTTCTTTAATTTTACACAATCCATAGTGTGGAAATATATTAGAAAAGTATTGCCTGAAAACCGAATTTTTTTCTGAGACTGCAAACAAAGATAATCTGAATTGGATAATGGATGGGCTGGTATTTAATATATATTCAAATTCTATACTACAGTTAGTTTCATGAAATATGGCCGACTCTAGTCAGCTGTAGCAACGTATTCCTGGCTGCAACTGTAACTGGCTAAAGCCAGCCGCTTCTGTCTACTTCTATCATATAGTCGGCTTAAACTACCACTATTGAATAAATATAAATTTTGGTAAGTGTAAAAAATTTCTCGAAAAAATCATAAATATGTACATGCATAACTCTCAACTTACACCAAATGGTGCTGCATGTACTTTTAGAACCAGCTTTGAGTAGCTGCAGCTATAGCCAGACAGTTCTGTTTGGTGGCAGGGAGCATCGTACAGCAAAAGTTTCTAGCTTTGTCTAGGTTCAATTTCACAGGCCGTTTTTAATGAAGCTAACTGTATATGACAGGCTGTCCTTAATTAGAGCTTTGGTCAAAAGTGGCAAAAAAGAATCTTTGTTCAAATAACCATGCAGGCATCAGTGCCAAGTGCATGTGCCGACAAAGTATGATACAAAATCTGCCATTCCTTTGCATGTAAATTTGTAATTCCAATTGATAATAAAAAGGTATTGCTTCTAACCATACCCTCTAGTGCAAAGTGTCATTGAAAATTTCCCATATCTTTTGGTTTTCCATTCTTTTTGCATTGTACACAAAGTGTGTTGATGTGCACATAACGCCAATGATGTCTTCTTTCCTTTAGGAAACTTTAGGATGAATTACACTATGCACATTAGTCTCTATATATGGAGATTTAGACAGTTGCCATGGAAACTTGTCTTCTTGTAATGCCTTGTTATTTATTAAGAATGATTTAAACTGCAGGCCATCATGCTTGTATTTGTGAATTTAATGCCGCCTGTGAGACAGTGCATTCTTGCTTTTGTTCTACGCTGAGGGACCTGACACCAGGCAGAATGGGGAAAGCTGCTAATGGGCTTCTCTGCCTCGGATGCATGGTGAGGTAGGCACAGAGATAATGATGTGTAAACAAGACCATCTGCGGACTAAGCTTGATTGGCTGAAGCTGTTCCTAAATGCATATGGTCAATGGGACAAGAGTGGTCTAAAATGGCCCAGAAAAACCTACAAAACAAATGGTCCAACTGCCAAGTGGTCCAAACAACAAATGCAGTTTTGTGATACATAGAGATGTACATATGCATACACTTAGAGCTAAATGGTATTATAATTATACAAAGTCAAACAGTGTGTTCATTATCTGTGTGTTACCAACAGTGCACAACATCTTGAATTTTCTAAGGATTAATATTTAATTCCTTTTTGCAGTGGAGTTGAGAGACGTTTGAGTTATTGCCTGAGGAAATACAAATATTCTGCTTAAAATCTGTATTACAATGTTCGGAAGAAACTACCCAGACCAGACCTTGCTGATGTTGATTTTGCTTCAATAAAACTTTCACCAACCCTACGATCACTTTTGATATGAATAATCAAAAAGGTCCCTTTTGATATTACAACCCATTTGTATTTTTCTCAACTCAAATGGGTGGAAAATTCAGAGCCAAATAATGAAGATTATATCGAATGGAAAAGTTTTGACTGTGATCCGTGTCATATTCACTGCATTTTCTTGGCCTTAAGCAGCGTTCACACTGTCACGGATAGGAATGGTGAGTGAGCGTGGATGAAACATTTTTCATGCTCATAACAGCGCTAAAACATCCTAACCATCTGTGGAGATGGCAAAATGTTTTAAACATGTTTAAAAATTTGGCGGACATTATAGTGAATTGTTCTACGAATTGTTCTACGTACGTACGTGGCCATTCACGGCCACTCGTGCTAACTCGATGGTTCACAGGGAGGCTGTCTATCTTATCTGTGTATACTCGCCATTCACTCGTAACCACTTGTAAAACGCTTGTGAAATGCTCAGCAGACCTCTGTGGCCCACCCGTCGTCTACCTTACCCATCTGTAGCCCATCCGTAGCCCATCCGTAGCCCATCCATAGCTCATCCGTAACAGTCTCCTCATTCACTCTTGAAGCACGCGCATGAGCGATCTACGAGTGCTTCACAGCTGCCTCACGGATGCCTCACGGATGACTCCTAGATGCCTCATGGATGCCTTGTGGATACCACATGGATACCACACGTATGCCACATGGATGCTTAGTGACGCCAATCAGTCTAGAGATGTTCGGCGAGAGATTTTATGGACAGTCAGCGAGTGATCGATAGACGTTCGCCAAGCAGTCAGCGGATGTCCTTCGAAGCTCGTCAAAAGAATTTATACACGTTTTATAGAGACACAAGTGAGCACTTATAGCCCATTTTTGACATCCGTGGTTGAGTGTTCAGTGACGTTCTGTTCTGTATCCGTGATGTCTAGAAACACTATCTAACAAAAAAAAATATTTGACTGAGAAGATATTTATGAGAAAATATTACCACAATCTGCCAATTGTGTTAAACCATTGAAAAACTGGCAGAATGTCATGACATTTTGGTTTCCTTTCTAAAACATTGCCTGTTTGAATTACTTGGTTCAGATGATCTTATTGAATTTAATGAATCCGCATAACAACAGGTGATTGAAATGGGAGAACCGGGCAAATTCTGTGAAAGATCTTTTACATGGTTTCATAACCCTAATTAAGCACACAGGATAATTTATATGAGCAGTCATACCACTGAACAAGTACATACAAAAACAATTACATCATTGTAACACATCCTTTATCTAATGTATTAAGGGGCATTCACACTTTCACGTATAAGAGCTACATATGACCACATTTAAAAAATTTTGTTTGTTCTTGGTCATCCTCGTGCCTACGTTATTCACTCGGCAAGTGTTTTAAGTACCCTCACGATAATTCGTAAATCACTCCTTGTCGCGCTTGACCACTCACGACCATACGTGGAGAGAGCAAACATTTTATAACTTTGGTGGACATTCTACGTCAATCGGTGAGTGTACTATGTAAGTTCTACGTAGCCATAATTAGCCATACGCAGTCATACGTAGCCAAACGTAGCCACTGTCCATCCTCCTGATGGATGCCTCACCGATGCCTCCTGACGGATGTCTAACGGATGCCTCCTGACAGATGCTTGGCGACAGACGTTCAATGACCGTTTGACAGACGTCTGGCGAGCAATCTACGACTGCCTTAAGTACGCTCGTGGAAAGAATCTATACGTAATTAACGGAGCCACGAGTTTACGTGACAGTGTGAACGCCCTTAATTGGGGTATAAGTAAACTTAGAATTAGGCTGGGAAACTCTCAAAAGGAAGCACATACCTGCTTCCAAATTTTGATTCAATAAAAGACAGACCAAAGGTGTCTATTCCATGCTTCAAATCTACACTGAGTAGCAGTTGTCTAAACCAACAGGCCATTGAACACATCTTAACTTTTGGCGATAGAATAGTCATATATAATGCTGCATCAACATTTAGAATATGTGAATTTCTATCATTTTTCATTCATAGCATTGCCTATATTCTATCGATATTAAAATAAGTTTCTGTCCTCGCATTTGTCACACAAGATGGGGGACATTGGGGGTCCTAGGCAACTCCTTGAAAGAGACATTCCCCATTAGTGCTGAGATGTGGTTTAAAGCATTAAGTCATCAACAGGTCAATCCTCAAGCCTGTCTAATTAATACCAGAATTCTGTAGGCATCCTTTTCTACACATATTCTGAGGCTCAGACCTAGACTCCACTGCCTCCTAGGCTGCTGTGAGCAAAAACCTGTGGCACTCCCATTAGGTCGGTTCACCCCTCCTAGGAACCAGCTTTATGTGTCACTGCCCCCTTTGCTTCACACAGACCTCATCTCAGCTCTTATTTCGCATTTTCAGTCATTTCTTTCATATTGCAACCTGATTAAAGTGTAATACTGATGGTTCTAGAGAACAGGAAATAATTGTTTAATATAGTAGTTACATCTGCTGCATGCTGCAATCATAATTCAACAGCTTTTGAGTGTGTGATTTGATTGGTTGATTGATTGATTGATTGATTCCTTCATTCATTCATTCATTAACTCTCCTTATTGCTTGATTGCTTGATTGATTGATAATAACTCCCTTGATGGATCTCATTTTGACCCATACATTTAATGTGGGCCATTTTTAATAAATTGGATGCATTGACCTGGTCACTTAGATTGAACGAAGGGGTTGGGCAGAGCAAAGTAATTGCAAGGAACATAACATATACATTGCAAGGGGCAGGGTGACAGGCCTTACTTCTCCCCAAACCCCATCAGCAAACGAGACCCCTTGAAATTGATCCAACTGCTCCAACACCATGCATCGTCTTTTCATGACTGTTGTTTGAAGTGCTCAGTATTTGCTATTGATACAAAACAATATCTCTTATATTGGCAATATTTACAAAAACCTTGAATCTACTTTTTGGTAATATCTTAAGAAAAAATACCAATCAGAAACAAAAGACCAGAAATTATTGTCTCAGTGCTACTGGTCTGAAGCTTAGTCAGCTTTTATGTCCATGCAGTTGCCAAAAGCAGATGTAACGATGTGATGTTAGGCTTGGAGTCCGTACCAATTTACAACCAAATTCATAGAGTTGGAAATGAATTTCTTTGACTTGGAAGCTGAACTCCAGAGGCTGTCATGTGAATCCAGGGCTCTCATTGGTTATCAAAGCAATCTCTCAGCCAAGGAGAGTCATACATTCCTCTTTGTTTACTAATATTACCTGAGTCCATTTTGATTAGATACAAACTAAGTTAGGTAGATGTCCTCCCTATTGCTAAATTTTCCAGCTGCATGTATCTATTGACTATCATTTAGCTTCCCTAAGATTGATCACAAGTTTGTGTCTGTTGAAAAGACTTTCTCATAATGAATATTCAGTTCATCAATTTTCAAGGTACCTCCAAGAAGATTAATGAAGATACATTCTTATAGGCTTTAATTAGATATGGCTGTCACTAATTTCAAGACAATGAAGATTTTGGTTACAGTTGAGATGAATAGACAACATGGTCTAGACCAAGATTGGATTCACACGCTTGATTTAGTTTCTTATTTCAATTTGTGCATTCAGTCCAAGGTAATCCATCAAATATTTATCCTCAGATTCGATGTTATTTCAGGTTTGTTGATGAAATTTTTAATTTGCTAAAGTTATTACAAATCATTTTGTCTCAAGTTTCAATCAAAAAACGTCACTGGCTAGAAACAACTTTCAAACGGAACTGCCCGCAAGAATTTCCGGTTTGTTTCTCAAATTACTTCCGCTTTTGTCACCATAGTAACGGCAACAGATCATGCTGTGAAATTAATTGTGAATGATCTGCCACAAATATAATGATTTATTATAGACAAAGGGATAGGGAAAGCAATGATACAGCCTGCTTAATATCCTGAATAATAGATTCTCCATAGTTGGCCTTCACCATCAATTTAGCTATAGGGTGAAAACCTTTAAGATAAGATAAGATAAAACTTATATTTACAGTCGGTGTTGACAAAAAAACAAAGAACATAAGCTACAGTAGCTTTTAACTGACGAATTGCTTTGTTGAGTATTATATTTCCGTCAGTTCTATATATTTGATTACCGGACCCAGTTTTACCTTGACCTGTCCTTTAAGTGATTTAATTTTGATCATCTTGCTGAACAAGCTTCCTATTCAATGTTTGGAACAGCATGCTGGAGCAAAACCAGGAGGCTGTAAATTGGCAGTGCCTTGTTTCAATATTATTGTCTATATTGGGGCATATAAAATACATCACCTACATGGTTAATGTGTAATTTAATTACTCAAAGCCTCATCTGGTCATACATAAGTCGCCAAATGATAATCGCAACAATGAGACATTCCAATAATAGTCATAGCTTAAATTGCGATAAGTCAAAACAAATATTCAACAAGCTGGTACTATAAAGGTGAAGCTATATGAAACCAGTGTTTTGATTTCTTTATGGGAGTTAGAGATATGATTCCGCTGGACTCGGATTTAATAAAAAAGCCCAGTAAATTATAGATGCCCTGAAACCCTTACAAAAAAAATGGGTGGAAAAAAGTATGTGCACACCCATTGAAGGAGGATGATGTTGGTAAAAATAATTATTTTCTAATCTAAATTCTTGTCAATCTTTGTATGGACTATTTGCCAGTCTACCTGATAAGGTCAACAAACTTTGCTAGTAAGACTGTTCCTGATTGTCTCAGCATTGTCATCACATTTTACGAAAGTTTAAATTTGACAATACGAAATGTATGTGGTGTGATACACCACCGCTATACATTCCTTTCTACATTTCATTGTAACTTCAGCCCGTCAATATTCAATTTTACTCAATTTATGCTTGCTAAGCACAACCCTACTCCACCAGTTGCCTGACTAAGTGGAAGTTTATCACGCATTGCCCCTGAAATGTAGAAGCACTTTTTACACTAAAGTGCTTCACACAGAAGAATTGGCAAGGGGGAGATGGCTTTCTTGTGTAACCTGACCAACTGGCTTGACCATCCCCTGACCATTAGCCTCGGCCAGCTCTGATCACTCTAGACATAAGGGGCTCATTTGTTGTTACTTAACCTGAAGAAGATATGGATCATCCTAAAAGGAATCACTACTTTGCACAAACTGTCCAAGTACAATTCTGTCACATAAGATTTAACGCCATCATTGTCCACTAACAAGTACATAAAACACTACATTATCCAACATATTTTTCAAATTTTATTGTCCAGTGCTACGGGTTAAGTTCAGTCAGCATCTGTGACCAGCTGCAAGAGGCAGGCATGATGATGAGATGATATGAATGTATGAATGAATGTGAAATAAATAAATCTGAATCTGAATCTCAGTATAGAATTTGACATGTTATTATAAAAAACCTAGTTTATTCAACACGATTAATACATGTAGTTAATTGACCAGTACCACTGCTTGCATGCTTGTCAACAACTTGGATGTTTGCTGACTTGAAAAGATGTGGTTATTTCGCAATCTATGCAGAGCTAATTCTCGAGGCATTTTATTGTACATGAGCACAGCATGAGAAAAATTAATTGTGGTGTCAGGAAACCCTTCATATTAATGAGTATAATGTCTTGTAATATTAATATCAGCAGTCTGGCTTTAAATACATCCATATGATAGATGATATTGTATGTTGACATAAATGTAATTTAGTAATCTGTGTGTTTTTGCATAAAAAATTCTGTGTCACTATATAATTTAGAGAACACATGGTGTTTAAAATTAAATGCAACAGCGGTGATAAGGAATCCCTGAAATGTGATAATATAAATGAATGTTTCTATAGTGCTAGTTCAAATTGCCAATTAACGATTGCACAGTAACTGCAATGTGACTAAACAGAGATGAGAAGTATGATACAAAATCACTGTCACATAACTTTGTTCTGTAGGCAAGGACTACACAAAATACACTGGAGATTGGAGATTTCCATTACAGCCGTTTTCATAGAGTTGGAATCTAAAACTCCAGATGATGCCAATTGGTTCTAGGACTCCCATTAACTATAGGACTATCTTAGCCAATGAAAGTCCTAGATTCACATGGTGTCATCTGGAGTTCAGTTAATAAGTCTATACTATGAAATTGGCTGTAAAAGGCAACATTTTACAACATTGTCTCAATGTTTTGTGGGTGGATTAGGCCTTTATGTCCTGTATTTCTGAACCTGATGAGCTAATAAGGACAGGCAGGGACCATGGCAATTATTTTTGATGATCCTTGTCAGTTTGGGTTTACTCCAGGTGCCAGTACAACTGACTGCGTCTTTTTCCTTGATACTGTTATTAGATACCAAAAGCAAAAACGTAAGCCTCTCTATCTCTGTTTCGTAGATTTCACAAAAGCATTTGATTACATCAATAGAAATGCTCTGTACTATAAACTTATGAATTAAAAGATAGGCAATAAAATGCTTAACATAATAATGAGCATGTATGACAAAGCTAAAGCTAGAGTTAATAATTTAGGCAAAATTGGAGATCCATTTGATAGCAACTATGGTGTCTTGCAAGGTGGAATTCTCAGCCCCAAATTGTTTAATGAATTTCTATCTGACCTGCCTAACTATATGAATGAATTAGATGGTGTAGCACTTAATAGTCTGGTGCTCACACTTATCTCATATGCTGATGATATAATTCTAATAGCACATTCCGAAACATCTCTTCAAAACAGCATAAATTCCCTTCATGAATTCTGCAAAAAGTGGCATCTCATTGTTAATGTAGGAAAGACTAAAATAATGAAATATGGCAATACTCGGCAAAAGCAATTTTACTATGATACACAACTAATTGAAAACGTTGACACCTTTAAATATCTAGGACATGTGTTAACTAACAAACGTAACATGCATGTAAAAATGACTGATTATCTTGTTACACAAGCCCAAAGAACACTTTTTGCTTTGCAAAGTGACACTAAGCAGGCATTAGGATACATCACTCCTAAACTTGCTCTAAAAATGTTTGACACATATATTTTACCAGTCCTTGAATATAATTGTGAACTATGGTCAAGTCACAAACCTGTTAATAACCTAGAAAAGGTACAATTAGGATATCTGAAAAATATGCTGGGAGTTAGGAGACAGACCTCATCACAAGCAGTGTATAGTGAGACAGGCAGATTCCCATTACATGTGCGGCAACAGTTCAGAATAATCAACTACTGGATTAAACTGGAAAAACTGCCAGCTAATAATATTCTTAAAAAATGTTTAAAAAGCAAAAAGAGATTAACACTTCTGGTAATAACGCTTGGGTTGCAAAAATTATTCATATACTCAATGAACATTATCCGCAAAGAGACCATTTAAGACTTGCTAATAATGAGCTAGAATCCATTATTAAAACATTCAAATCTAAAATTTATGATAAATGTCAGGATACTATATTAGCTGAAATAAATGATTCCACGTTACAGCCAAAACTTAGAACCTATAAACTCTTCAAGACTAGACTAGAACCTTATCTCTTATTAAACCTAAGCAGAAAAATGTATAATAAAATTGCCAGATTTAGAGTAAGCTCACATAATGTGCGTATTGAAACAACAGGTAGACATGAAAATCCTATATTGCCAGCAGCTGAGAGGCTATGCCTAAAATGCAGTATGCATGAAATTGAAGATGAAAAACATTGTCTCATAGTATGTCCGCATAATAAATTAGTCGTGAGGAACTCCTTAAAGTAGCTAATGATTACATAGATAATTTTAAGCAACTAAACAGTGAAGATAGATTTAAGACCATCATGAAATCAAAAGAGCCTGAGTTGCTAAAATCCCTTGGAAAATTTCTGGTAAATGTTGATGCCTAATAAACGTTTGAGTCATCATCCATCGTCTGACATTAAACATGTTGACCATTCTGAGTCTCTGCATTATGAACATTTGTATACCATATCTTTGATCTTGTATATTATTACATACATGTATATACATTCCTTTTAATTACCTATGTGTTAGATCATTTGCTATGGATAATGCTGTATGATTTATATATATAGATATAACAAGATTGAACTTCACATTGAAAACTGTACATTATTATGTTGCTATTGTATTGTAACAAATCTTTAACGTAGCTGGAACCTAGTTTTATTTACTATTTTCTAGTATTCTTTAATTGTTATTGTATGTCATTTACTTTGTATTTTCTGTTTACATTATGACACATATGTCATGAATGACATGAAGCTGTCGAATAAAACGATATATATATATATAATAAAGCCGTCCATAATTTCATTATAAGGGTACTGGAAACATAAGTATGCAACATCAGCAAATCACATTTGTTAAATGCATTAAATACATACAATGATATAAAATGGCAAAGTAAAAACCAGTTTGATGATGTTTGGAAAAGGTTAATATTGTAGTGGTGCTTTCCACAGCATCCAGAAATATGATGTCAAAGAGTGCACTGAGGGAGAAATAAAGTCTTTTTGTATTCCTCATGTCTGAAAAACATTATTTAGCACTCAAATATGTTAATAAGAAGATGAGATTTGAAATTTTGTTATTTTTTTAGCATGTGCTGAGGTCTATCTTGTTTTTGCACGGTAGGTCCCACTGGCTCCCAGACAGAACTATTTTAACCATTATTCCATACGAAAATCTCGTTTAATGGAAATGTAGAAAAGTTTCACACCATTGTATGTTGATGATTTTCTGTGCAAAGGCATTTCAACACAATAATGTTGACCTACTTATGCAGTTTTCTCAGTGTATTCCAGAAGTAAACATGGATATGCGCAATTGCTGTATTATATACAATTGATAAATCTGGTTACAACACTCCTTAGGACACAAGCAGGGATCAGGTTGATTTTTCATGGGGCCACACAAAGGCCAAGGTCAAAGTTGGCTCTTTTTTCAAATGACCAATTTGCTTACTCTTAAGCCAATCAGCCAAACTTTTTGAACCTCCTTTGGAGGACGTGAGGTGTGTCCCGAAAGGCTCATTCTCTATATTTTTTACATCCTGACAAACATGAAAAAGAACAAAGCATATGTTTGCAGAGGACTTCAAAACCTTGTTTGCAACACTTCTAGCTCTTTTGGTACAGCAGTTCCTCTTGCAACAATTGGTCACTAATTTCAGCGTACAAATTGCATGCATACGGTGTGTGCCCTTGAAAGTCCTAAGCCTCCATATGGCAAAAGTGGCAACACTGTAGGTGAACACCTTGAACTCCAGTGGCAACACAGGGCTCTCTCAGATCTAGCACAGTTGTGGTACAAAAAAAAAACAGTACAAAGTGTTAACGGACCAAAATTCAAAGAATATTTTTTCCTAATTTTGCCCTTCAAACCTTTCAGTTATCAACTATTGATATGATAGTGTAATTTACTGCATTAACCAGGACAATCAAGGCAATTAGTTGAGAAAGACATTGCAAAATAAATGTAATTGATTGTTGGCTGTGTCAGACAAAATTATGTCATTGTCTTACTGTCATGTTAACTATATGCATGAGCTGACCAATCACAGAGAAACATTAAAGTTAATGAATCGTGGTGACGGATAATTTCAAATTCAGCTCAAAGGTTGTGATAAACAAAGGCAATCCTCTCCTTTCATAATATCTCATCTTAAAAGCTTATTTTTTTTCCTTTCCCCTTTCAATTGCCTCGACACAATAAACATTTGTCCTATCAAATATTAGATTTGTAATTCTCCTCTTTCTTTTCTTTTAAGCCTTCAAATATTGCTTTGTTTGAAGACGTGTGAAAGATGTCTGATGTTCTGATAGTGTATTTTCCTTTAAATTGGCTTTGGCATCAAATTTACAAGCAATTCATTTATAGTTGACATACACTCTGCCAGGCACTTCATCCATAAGCAGCTGCACTTGCTGACTTGCATTAAAAATATAAAACCTACGTATGACCAAGGACGTGAAAAATCGGCTATACGCATGCGGCAGTACAATATTTGGTATATGGGATTTTATTTATTTATACATGTATATCAGTTGGTTTATATGTAATAAAGTAAATACAAAAACAGTTGCTGTGCTTTGTTGTTTTTAACAGTTAAGTTGCTGGGTCACGTCTTACTATCTGTAGTTTTGTAGTTCACAAGTTTTTGTAAACAGCAGGAATGCCACACAGGAACTTTCAAATTCATTCTCATGTGATTCACTGACCAGAGAGGTTGTACTGGTCATTTCCCAGGCTATACCTTTGGGCATTGATAAAGTGTCAATTAGGTAAAGAATATTCATTTTTTATTTATATCATCACTATATAACTAAAATCAGATTTCAGTAATTATTGTTTTTTGTTGCTTCAACCCTTGTGATTACTTTGCAGTATTGGTTGATGCAGTTTGATTGCTGTTATGTATGACTAAAGAACCCCAACTCGGGTACGTACATGTCTAGTAGCTCACTGTTGATTTTACATATATTGATTATTTAATTAATGATGATAACTTGTGTTGATAAACAGTTTTAGAGACCATAATATAGTCAGAATTATATATATTAGTAAATGTTTGTATAAAGTAAAGTATAGCTATAAGCTCTATGTGATGTACATACGATTGTATTATTTTTACGATATGCTGATACACTGTTTATTTCTACTTCGTAGGGTTTATTTATGACTTCGCTATAACAGCAATAAAGATTCGAAACCACAATTTTGTTGTGCGGGCGGTAACATGCGCTCACTCGTAGCACGTATAAGTTCTTTCCATCAAACGCTCGCCGAAGTACCTCAAATGCTTGCCAAGCATCTGTCAGGCATCCGTGACGTATCGGTTAGGTATCCGTGAGGCACTCGTAGATAGCTCGTTGATCGCTCGTAGATTGCTCGTTCAAGAATGGGGTGGCTACATATGGGAAAGGATGGCCATGGACATACGTAGAACGTATGTGGAACAAACGCAAAACGCTCACAGACTGACTGCCGAGCGAGTTACATAACTGATATAAGCAAACACTCGTAGAATGTCCGCCAAAGTGTTTAAAATTTTTAGCCCTCTCAACATATGCTCTTCAGTGGTCTAGCACTAACAGGAGCATTCTACGAATAAGCAGGAGTATACGTAAAACGCTCGACGAGTGAATCATGTATGGCCAAGGATGACCAAGAGTAAAACAGTTTTTTCATCCATCATCATACGTAGGTCAGTGTGAATGCCCCTTAAGACCCGTTCCTAAACTACATTGTATGCTTAATGTCTCTTTAGCAAAAGCAATACCAAATTCTGACAATCTCAAATTCAAAATATTTGAACATCCATTGACAAAAAAAGTTACCACCGGCAGTGATACGGCACAAGTGCTCCTTTCTGATAATCTGCCGGGTGCATTATACTTTCACTCGGAGTCATTCATGACTAAACAAATTGTCTGTTTTCATACCGTAATTGTCTAGAATCGTACAATATTTTTTGGTCTTTGACAACTAGTCTAAATCTAAAATTCATTGTCAAAGACCAAACAATATTTTCTTTGATTTTACACAATCCATAGTGTGGAAATATATTAGAAAAGTATTGCCTGAAAACCGAATTTTTTTCTGAGACCGCAAACAAAGATAATCTGAATTGGATGATGGATGGGCTGGTATTTAATATATATTCAAATTCTATACTACAGTTAGTTTCATGAAATATGGCCGACTCTAGTCAGCTGTAGCAACATATTCCTGGCTGCAACTGTAACTGGCTAAAGCCAGCCGCTTCTGTCTACTTCTATCATATAGTTGGCTTAAACTACCACTATTGAATAAATATAAACTTTGGTGTAAGAAATTTCTCGAAAAAATCATAAATATGTACATGCATAACTCTCAACTTATACACCAAATGGTGCTGCATGTACTTTTAGAACCAGCTTTGAGTAGCTGCAGCTATAGCCAGACAGTTCCGTTTGGTGGCAGGGAGCATCGTACAGCAAAAGTTTCTAGCTTTGTCTAGGTTCAATTTCACAGGCTGTTTTTAATGAAGCTAACTGTATATGACAGGCTGTCCTTAATTAGAGCTTCGGTCAAAAGTGGCAAAAAAGAATCTTCGTTCAAATTACCATGCAGGCATCAGTGCCAAGTGCATGTGCCGACAAAGTATGATACAAAATCTGCCATTCCTTTGCATGTAAATTTGTAATTCCAATTGATAATAAAAAGGTATTGCTTCTAACCATACCCTCTAGTGCAAAGTGTCATTGAATATTTCCCATATCTTTTGTTTTCCATTCTTTTTGCATTGTACACAAAGTGTGTTGATGTGCACATAACGCCAATGATGTCTTCTTTCCTTTAGGAAACTTTAGGATGAATTACACTACGCACATTAGTCTCTATATATGGAGATTTAGACAGTTGCCATGGAAACTTGTCTTCTTGTAATGCCTTGTCATTTATTAAGAATGATTTAAACTGCAGGCCATCATGCTTGTATTTGTGAATTTAATGCCGCCTGTGAGACAGTGCATTCTTGCTTTTGTTCTACGCTGAGGGACCTGACACCAGGCAGAATGGGGAAAGCTGCTAATGGGCTTCTCTGCCTCGGATGCATGGTGAGGTAGGCACAGAGATAATGATGTGTAAACAAGACCATCTGCGGACTAAGCTTGATTGGCTGAAGCTGTTCCTAAATGCAGATGGTCATTTGGAAGATTTCAAGGATGTCTGATGCCCACACAATGGGACAAGAGTGGTCTAAAATGGCCCAGAAAAACCTACAAAACAAATGGTCCAACTGCCAAGTGGTCCAAACAACAAATGCAGTTTTGTGATACATAGAGATGTACATATGCATACACTTAGAGCTAAATGGTATTATAATTATACAAAGTCAAACAGTGTGTTCATTATCTGTGTGTTACCAACAGTGCACAACATCTTGAATTTTCTAAGGATTAATATTTAATTCCTTTTTGCAGTGGAGTTGAGAGACGTTTGAGTCATTGCCTGAGGAAATACGAATATTCTGCTTAAAATCTGTATTACAATGTTCGGAAGAAATTACCCAGACCAGACCTTGCTGATGTTGATTTTGCCTCAATAAAACTTTCACCAACCCTACGATCACTTTTGATATGAATAATCAAAAAGGTCCCTTTTGATATTACAACCCATTTGTATTTTTCTCAACTCAAATGGGTGGAAAATTCAGAGCCAAATAATGAAGATTATATCGAATGGAAAAGTTTTGACTGTGATCCGTGTCATATTCACTGCATTTTCTTGGCCTTAAGCAGCGTTCACACTGTCACGGATAGGAATGGTGAGTGAGCGTGGATGAAACATTTTTCATGCTCATAACAGCGCTAAAACATCCTAACCATCTGTGCAGATGGCAAAATGTTTTAAACATGTTTAAAAATTTGGCGGACATTATAGTGAATTGTTCTACGAATTGTTCTACGTACGTACGTGGCCATTCACGGCCACTCGTGCTAACTCGATGGTTCACAGGGAGGCTGTCTATCTTATCTGTGTATACTCGCCATTCACTCGTAACCACTTGTAAAACGCTTGTGAAACGCTCAGCAGACCTCCGTGGCCCACCCGTCGTCTACCTTACCCATCTGTAGCCCATCCGTAGCCCATCCATAGCTCATCCGTAACAGTCTCCTCATTCACTCTTGAAGCACGCGCATGAGCGATCTACGAGTGCTTCACAGCTGCCTCACGGATGCCTCACGGATGACTCATAGATGCCTCATGGATGCCTTGTGGATACCACATGGATACCACACGTATGCCACATGGATGCTTAGTGACGGGTGTTCGCCAATCAGTCTAGAGATGTTCGGCGAGAGATTTTATGGACAGTCAGCGAGTGATCGATAGACGTTCGCCAAGCAGTCAGCGAATGTCCTTCGAAGCTCGTCAAAAGAATTTATACACGTTTTATAGAGACACAAGTGAGCACTTATAGCCCATTTTTGACATCCGTGGTTGAGTGTTCAGTGATGTTCTGTTCTGTATCCGTGATGTCTAGAAACACTATCTAACAAAAAAAAATATTTGACTGAGAAGATATTTATGAGAAAATATTACCACAATCTGCCAATTGTGTTAAACCATTGAAAAACTGGCAGAATGTCATGACATTTTGGTTTCCTTTCTAAAACATTGCCTGTTTGAATTACTTGGTTCAGATGATCTTATGGAATTTAATGAATCCGCATAACAACAGGTGATTGAAATGGGAGAACCGGGCAAATTCTGTGAAAGATCTTTTACATGGTTTCATAACCCTAATTAAGCACACAGGATAATTTATATGAGCAGTCATACCACTGAACAAGTACATACAAAAACAATTACATCATTGTAACACATCCTTTATCTAATGTATTAAGGGGCATTCACACTTTCACGTATAAGAGCTACATATGACCACATTTAAAAAATTTTGTTTGTTCTTGGTCATCCTCGTGCCTACGTTATTCACTCGCCAAGTGTTTTAAGTACCCTCATGATAATTCGTAAATCACTCCTTGTCGCGCTTGACCACTCACGACCATCCGTGGAGAGAGCAAACATTTTATAACTTTGGTGGACATTCTACGTCAATCGGTGAGTGTACTATGTAAGTTCTACGTAGCCATAATTAGCCATACGCAGTCATACGTAGCCATACGTAGCCACTGTCCATCCTCCTGATGGATGCCTCACCGATGCCTCCTGACGGATGTCTAACGGATGCCTCCTGACAGATGCTTGGCGACAGACGTTCAATGACCGTCTGACAGACGTCTGGCGAGCAATCTACGACTGCCTTAAGTACGCTCGTGGAAAGAATCTATACGTAATTAACGGAGCCACGAGTTTACGTGACAGTGTGAACGCCCTTAATTGGGGTATAAGTAAACTTAGAATTAGGCTGGGAAACTCTCAAAAGGAAGCACATACCTGCTTCCAAATTTTGATTCAATGAAAGACAGACCAAAGGTGTCTATTCCATGCTTCAAATCTACACTGAGTAGCAGTTGTCTAAACCAACAGGCCATTGAACACATCTTAACTTTTGGCGATAGAATAGTCATATATAATGCTGCATCAACATTTAGAATATGTGAATTTCTATCATTTTTCATTCATAGCATTGCCTATATTCTATCGATATTAAAATAAGTTTCTGTCCTCGCATTTGTCACACAAGATGGGGGACATTGGGGGTCCTAGGCAACTCCTTGAAAGAGACATTCCCCATTAGTGCTGAGATGTGGTTTAAAGCATTAAGTCATCAACAGGTCAATCCTCAAGCCTGTCTAATTAATACCAGAATTCTGTAGGCATCCTTTTCTACACATATTCTGAGGCTCAGACCTAGACTCCACTGCCTCCTAGGCTGCTGTGAGCAAAAACCTGTGGCACTCCCATTAGGTCGGTTCACCCCTCCTAGGAACCAGCTTTATGTGTCACTGCCCCCTTTGCTTCACACAGACCTCATCTCAGCTCTTATTTCGCATTTTCAGTCATTTCTTTCATATTGCAACCTGATTAAAGTGTAATACTGATGGTTCTAGAGAACAGGAAATAATTGTTTAATATAGTAGTTACATCTGCTGCATGCTGCAATCATAATTCAACAGCTTTTGAGTGTGTGATTTGATTGGTTGATTGATTGATTGATTGATTCCTTCATTCATTCATTCATTAACTCTCCTTATTGCTTGATTGCTTGATTGATTGATAATAACTCCCTTGATGGATCTCATTTTGACCCATACATTTAATGTGGGCCATTTTTAATAAATTGGATGCATTGACCTGGTCACTTAGATTGAACGAAGGGGTTGGGCAGAGCAAAGTAATTGCAAGGAACATAACATATACATTGCAAGGGGCAGGGTGACAGGCCTGTAGAGGCTGCTATTGTGGTGTTCTTTGTTCTCCTTGACAGTGAAAACTTACTTCTCCCCAAACCCCATCAGCAAACGAGACCCCTTGAAATTGATCCAACTGCTCCAACACCATGCATCGTCTTTTCATGACTGTTGTTTGAAGTGCTCAGTATTTGCTATTGATACAAAACAATATCTCTTATATTGGCAATATTTACAAAAACCTTGAATCTACTTTTTTGGTAATATCTTAAGAAAAAATACCAATCAGAAACAAAAGACCAGAAATTATTGTCTCAGTGCTACTGGTCTGAAGCTTAGTCAGCTTTTATGTCCATGCAGTTGCCAAAAGCAGATGTAACGATGTGATGTTAGGCTTGGAGTCCGTACCAATTTACAACCAAATTCATAGAGTTGGAAATGAATTTCTTTGACTTGGAAGCTGAACTCCAGAGGCTGTCATGTGAATCCAGGGCTCTCATTGGTTATCAAAGCAATCTCTCAGCCAAGGAGAGTCATACATTCCTCTTTGTTTACTAATATTACCTGAGTCCATTTTGATTAGATACAAACTAAGTTAGGTAGATGTCCTCCCTATTGCTAAATTTTCCAGCTGCATGTATCTATTGACTATCATTTAGCTTCCCTAAGATTGATCACAAGTTTGTGTCTGTTGAAAATACTTTCTCATAATGAATATTCAGTTCATCAATTTTCAAGGTACCTCCAAGAAGATTAATGAAGATACATTCTTATAAGATTTAATTAGATATGGCGGTCACTAATTTCAAGACAATGAAGATTTTGGTTACAGTTGAGATGAATAGACAACATGGTCTAGACCAAGATTGGATTCACCCGCTTGATTTAGTTTCTTATTTCAATTTGTGCATTCAGTCCAAGGTAATCCATCAAATATTTATCCTCAGATTCGATGTTATTTCAGGTTTGTTGATGAAAGTTTTAATTTGCTAAAGTTATTACAAATCATTTTGTCTCAAGTTTCAATCAAAAAACGTCACTGGCTGGAAACAACTTTCAAACGGAACTGCCCGCAAGAATTTCCGGTTTGTTTCTCAAATTACTTCCGCTTTTGTCACCATAGTAACGGCAACAGATCATGCTGTGAAATTAATTGTGAATGATCTGCCACAAATATAATGATTTATTATAGACAAAGGGATAGGGAAAGCAATGATACAGCCTGCTTAATATCCTGAATAATAGATTCTCCATAGTTGGCCTTCACCATCAATTTAGCTATAGGGTGAAAACCTTTAAGATAAGATAAGATAAAACTTATATTTACAGCCGGTGTTGACAAAAAAACAAAGAACATAAGCTACAGTAGCTTTTAACTGACGAATTGCTTTGTTGAGTATTATATTTCCGTCAGTTCTATATATTTGATTACCGGACCCAGTTTTACCTTGACCTGTCCTTTAAGTGATTTAATTTTGATCATCTTGCTGAACAAGCTTCCTATTCAATGTTTGGAACAGCATGCTGGAGCAAAACCAGGAGGCTGTAAATTGGCAGTGCCTTGTTTCAATATTATTGTCTATATTGGGGCATATAAAATACATCACCTACATGGTTAATGTGTAATTTAATTACTCAAAGCCTCATCTGGTCATACATAAGTCGCCAAATGATAATCGCAACAATGAGACATTCCAATAATAGTCATAGCTTAAATTGCGATAAGTCAAAACAAATATTCAACAAGCTGGTACTATAAAGGTGAAGCTATATGAAACCAGTGTTTTGATTTCTTTATGGGAGTTAGAGATATGATTCCGCTGGACTCGGATTTAATAAAAAAGCCCAGTAAATTATAGATGCCCTGAAACCCTTACAAAAAAAATGGGTGGAAAAAAGTATGTGCACACCCATTGAAGGAGGATGATGTTGGTAAAAATAATTATTTTCTAATCTAAATTCTTGTCAATCTTTGTATGGACTATTTTGCCAGTCTACCTGATAAGGTCAACAAACTTTGCTAGTAAGACTGTTCCTGATTGTCTCAGCATTGTCATCACATTTTACGAAAGTTTAAGTTTGACAATGCGAAATGTATGTGGTGTGATACACCACCGCTATACATTCCTTTCTACATTTCATTGTAACTTCAGCCCATCAATATTCAATTTTACTCAATTTATGCTTGCTAAGCACAACCCTACTCCACCAGTTGCCTGACTAAGTGGAAGTTTATCACGCATTGCCCCTGAAATGTAGAAGCACTTTTTACACTAAAGTGCTTCACACAGAAGAATTGGCAAGGGGGAGATGGCTTTCTTGTGTAACCTGACCAACTGGCTTGACCATCCCCTGACCATTAGCCTCGGCCAGCTCTGATCACTCTAGACATAAGGGGCTCATTTGTTGTTACTTAACCTGAAGAAGATATGGATCATCCTAAAAGGAATCACTACTTTGCACAAACTGTCCAAGTACAATTCTGTCACATAAGATTTAATGCCATCATTGTCCACTAAGAAGTACATAAAACACTACATTATCCAACATATTTTTCAAATTTTATTGTCCAGTGCTATGGGTTAAGTTCAGTCAGCATCTGTGACCAGCTGCAAGAGGCAGGCATGATGATGAGATGATATGAATGTATGAATGAATGTGAAATAAATAAATCTGAATCTGAATCTCAGTATAGAATTTGACATGTTATTATAAAAAAACCTAGTTTAATCAACACGATTAATACATGTAGTTAATTGACCAGTACCACTGCTTGCATGCTTGTCAACAACTTGGATGTTTGCTGACTTGAAAAGATGTGGTTATTTCGCAATCTATGCAGAGCTAATTCTCGAGGCATTTTATTGTACATGAGCACAGCATGAGAAAAATTAATTGTGGTGTCAGGAAACCCTTCATATTAATGAGTATAATGTCTTGTAATATTAATATCAGCAGTCTGGCTTTAAATACATCCATATGATAGATGATATTGTATGTTGACATAAATGTAATTTACTAATCTGTGTGTTTTTGCATAAAAAATTCTGTGTCACTATATAATTTAGAGAATACATGGTGTTTAAAATTAAATGCAACAGCGGTGATAAGGAATCCCTGAAATGTGATAATATAAATGAATGTTTCTATAGTGCTAGTTCAAATTGCCAATTAACGATTGCACAGTAACTGGAAGGTGACTAAACAGAGATGAGAAGTATGATACAAAATCACTGTCACATAACTTTGTTCTGTAGGCAAGGACTACACAAAATACACTGGAGATTGGAGATTTCCATTACAGCCGTTTTCATAGAGTTGGAATCTAAAACTCTAGATGATGCCAATTGGTTCTAGGACTCCCATTAACTGTAGGACTATCTTAGCCAATGAAAGTCCCAGATTCACATGGTGTCATCTGGAGTTCAGTTAATAAGTCTATACTACGAAATTGGCTGTAAAAGGCAACATTTTACAACATTGTCTCAATGTTTTGTGGGTGGATTAGGCCCTTATGTCCTGTATTTCTGAATCTGATGAGCTAATTAGGACAGGCAGGGACCATGACAATTATTTTTGTAAATATAAACCTATATACAGTGAGTGCACAAGCAAAAAAAGCAACAATAAAGCCGTCCATAATTTCATTATAAGGGTACTGGAAACATAAGTATGCAACATTAGCAAATCCCATTTGTTAAATGCATTAAATACATACAATGATATAAAATGCCAAAAACCAGTTTGATGATGTTCGGAAAAGGTTGATATTGTAGTGGTGCTTTCCACAGCATCCAGAAATATGATGTCAAAGAGTGCACTGAGGGAAAAATAAAGTCTTTTTGAATTCCTCATGTCTGAAAAACATTATTTAGCACTCAAATATGTTAATAAGAAGATGAGATTTGAAATTTTAATATTTTTTTAGCATGTGCTGAGGTCCATCTTGTTTTTGCACGGTAGGTCCCACTGGCCCCCAGACAAAACTATTTTTACCATTATTCCATTCGAAAGTCTCGTTTAATGGAAATGTAGAAATGTTTCACACCATTGTATGTTGATGATTTTCTGTGCAAAGGCATTTCAACACAATAATGTTGACCTACTTATGCAGTTTTCTCAGTGTATACCAGAAGTAAACATGGATATGCGCAATTGCTGTATTATATACAATTGATAAATCTGGTTACACCACTCCTTAGGACACAAGCAGGGGTTGGGTTGATTTTTCATGGGGCCACACAAAGGCCAAGGTCAAAGTTGGTTCTTTTTTCAAATGACCAATTTGCTTACTCTTAAGCCAATCAGCCAAACTTTTTGAACCTCCTTTGGAGGACGTGAGGTGTGTCCCGAAAGGCTCATTCTCTAATACTTTTTACATCCTGACAAACATGAAAAAGAACAAAGCATATGTTTGCAGAGGACTACAAAACCTTGTTTGCAACACTTGTAGCTCTTGTGGGACAGCTGTTCCTCTTGCAACAATTGGTCACTAATTTCAGCGTACAAATTGCATGCATATGGTGTGTGCCCTTGAAAGTCCTAAGCCTCCATATGGCAAAAGTGGCAACGCTGTAGGTGAACACTTTGAACTCCAGTGGCAACACAGGGCTCTCTCAGATCTAGCACAGTTGTGGTACAAAAAAAAAACAGTACAAAGTGTTAACGGACCAAAATTCAAAGAATATTTTTTCTTAATTTTTTTTTTTAACTATATGCATGAGCTGACCAATCACAGAGAAACATTGGTGATGAATAATTTCAAGTTCAACTTAAATGTTGTTATTAATAATGATAATCCTTTCGTTTTTAATATCTCATCTTAAAAGCTAATTTTATTTCCTTTCCCCTTTCAATAACCTCGACCCATTAAACATTTGTCCAATCAAATATTAGATTTGTAATTCTCCTCTTAGTTTTCCTTTAAGCCATGACCACCTACGTCAAAAATGGACTATACTTGCTCACTAGTGGCGCTATTAATCACATATAAATTTTTTTGACTAGCGTACGTGAGACAGTCATAGATTGCTCAGCAGACATCCATCAAAAGCTCGCCAACCATCTGTCACCAAGCATCTGTGAGGCATCCGTGAGGCACTTGCAGATCGCTCATAGGTTGCTCATTCAAGTGACTCAACAGTAAATGAGGATAGGATGACACATCATTCATTGACAACCGCCGAGCATTTTACGAGCGTTCTTTGAGTAGATGCGAGTGGATGGTGAGTACATACTGATGGACAGTGGCTATGTATGGCCAAGGATGGCCATGGACATACATAGAACGTACAGAGAATGTACGTAGAACAGACGTAGAATGTACATAGCATGTACGCAGAATGTGCGTAGAACGCTCGCCGACTGACTCCCGAGCACATGTCATGTCATTTATTAAGGATGATTTAAAACTGCAGGCCATCATGCATGTATCTGTGAATTTCTAGCTGCCTGTGAGACAGTGCATTCTTGCTTTTGTTCTCCACTGAGGGATTTGACACCAGGCGGAATTGGGAAAGCTGCTAATGGGCTTCTCTGCCTCGGATGCATGGTGAGGTAGGCACAGGGATCATCATGTGTAAACAAGACCATCTGCGGACTAAGCTTGATTGGCTGAAGCTGTTCCTAAATGCAGATGGTCATTTGGAAGATTTCAAGGATGTTTGATACCCACACATTGGGACCAGAGTGGTCCAAAATGGCTTAGAAAGCACCCGCAAGACAAATGGTCCAACTGCCAAGTGGTCCAAAAGAACACAAGTGCAGTTGTGAGGAACATAGAGATGTACACTTAGTGCCAAATGGTAATATAACTACATACTAAGTCAAACCGTGTAATCTGTGTGTAAGCACCAGTGCACAGCATCTTGGGTTTCCTAAGGATTAGCATTCAGTTCCTTAATGCAGTGGAGTTGAAAGATGTTTGAGGAAATGCGAATATTCTGCTTCAGATATGTGCTTCACTGGGAAAACTACCCAAACCTGGCCTTTATCATGTCGATTTAGCTTCAATGAAGTTTCAAAAACCCTACGGTCACTTTTGATATGAATAATCAAAATGGTTAATGATCCCTTTTGATATTACAAACCCATTTGTATTTCCTGCAACCCAAGAGCCTAACAATCTATAATATAGAATGGAAAGGTTTTGTCTGTGATCCAAGGCATATTCTCTTGTCTTGCTCCTGCATTTTCTTGGCCTTAGCAGAGTGTTTCAGTGACATTCTGTGATGTCTAGAAAAAATAGATAAATATAATACCTGACTCAAAGAATCTTATGTTGTTGACAACAAACTCAATGCCCATTTAATTATTTTGAATTCAAAATTCAATTCAATTGATGAGATGATTACCTTCAGAATAAATCCAGATAACATTCATGAGCAATATTATGAACCATTGAAGAACTGGCAGAATGTCATGACATTTTGGTTTCCTTTCTAAAACATTGCCTATTTGAATTACTTGGTTCAGATGATCTTATTGAATTGAATGAATCTGCATAACAACAGGTGATTGAAATAAGAGATCCGGGCAAATTCTGTGGAAAATCTTTTAGATGGCTTCATTTTAGCCAAACTGAACAATTACATACAAAAAATAAATACACCATTGTAACACATCATTCATTGAATGTATTAATTGGGGTATGGCTAAGCTTAGAATTGGGCCTTGGAAAATCTCAAATGGAAGCATCAACCTGCTTCCAAATTTTGATTCATGAAATGAAAGCCAGAGAACAAAGGAGTGTATTCAATACTTTAAATCTACATTGAGTGGCAGTTGTCTAAACCAACAGGCCACTGAACATATAGAATAGTCATATATAATATATAATGCTGCATCAACATTTAGAATATGTGAATTTCCATCATTTTTCATTCATAGCAATGCCTATATTATATCGATATTTGAATAAACTGCTGTTCTCGCATTTGTCACACAAGATGGGGGACATTGGGGGTCCTAGGCAACTCATTGAAAGCGACATTCCCCCATTAGTGCTGAGATGTGGTTTAACGCATTTAGTCATCAACAGGTCAATCCTCAAACCTGTCTAATTAATACCAGAATTCTGTAGGAATCCTTTTCTACACATATTGTGAGGCTCAGACCTAGACTCCACTGCCTCCTTGGCTGCTGTGAGCAAAAACCTGTGGCAATCCCATTAGGTCGGTTCACTGCCTCCTAGGAACCAGCTTTATGTGTCACTGCCCCCTTTGCTTCACACAGACCTCATCTCTTATTTCACATTTTCAGTCATTTCTTTCATATTACAATCTGACTCAAGTGTAATACTGATGGTTCTAGAGAACAGGAGATACTTTTTGTAACATACTGGTTACAGCTGCTGCATGCTTCAATAATAATTCAATAGCTTTTAATTGATTGATTGATTGACTGACTGATCCATTGATTGTTGATTCATTGATTCATTCATTAATTCAAGCATTGACTCTCCTGATTGACTGATTGATTGATTGAATATTTCTCTTGACTGATTTATTAATTGATTGATTGCTCTCATTTGAACAATACATCTAATATGGGCCATTTGCAACAAATTTGACGCATTGACCTGGTCACTTAGATTGAACGAAAAGGAAGGGCAGAGCAAAGTAATTGCAGGGAACCTAACATATAAATTGCAAGTGGTATAGTGACAGGCCTGTAGGGGCTGCTATTGTGGGGTTCTTTGTGCTCCTTGACAGTGAAAACTTACTTCTCCCCAAACCCCATCATCAAACGAGACCCCTTGAAATTAATCCAACTGCTCCAACACCATGCATCGTCTTTTCATGAATGTTCTTTGAAGTGCTCAGTATTTGCTATTATGGATACAAAACAATATCTCTTACATTGTCAATATTTACAAAAAAAACCTCGACTCTACTTTTTGGTAATATCTTAAGAAAAAATACCAATCAGAAACAAAAGACCAGAAATTATTGACTCAGTGCTACTGGTCTGAAGTATAGTCAGCTTTTATGTCCAGCTTCCGACCTCATTGGCTGAGGGATTGCTTTAACTGATGAGAGCCCTGGATTCACATGACATCTGTCTGGAGTTTAGCTTCCAAGTCCTACAAATTTGTTTCCAACTCTATGAATTTTGCTGTAAATTTGCACAGACTCCAAGCCTAACATCACATCATTAGCAGTTGCTAATTATGTGATGTTATATATAATGATATCATTTGGAGTTTAGCTTCCAAGTCTTTGAAGATTGTTTCCACTCTATGAATTTAGCTGTTATGTTTAGCCCCATGTTTGCAACATCCAATTATGCAGCTTGGTGGTCTTGTGGTAAGATGCTTGCCTGCTCTTCTGTAGGACCCAGGTTCAATACCAGGACCAGGTAACCTTCATGAGCAACATTTCATCTGGATGTCATTTGGATGAGACGTTAAAATCATCTATCCCTTGCACTTAGTGTCTATGCTTAGGTAAGTAAAAGATCAAACCCATGGGGTTAAACATATAACATGAGTGGAGTACTCCTCGTCTCTCTCGCCTCTTTAAATCTAATACTCGATAGCGGTGAGAACTTGCCTTAGAGAGCTGCACTTTCCATATCTATCTCCATCTATCTATCTATCCATTCATCCATCCATCTATCCATCTATCTATTTATCAATCTACCCAGGAAAGAAATTTAGCAAAGCTGGCCAATGTTTTTAATGGCCAGTGCTTTAACGTTAGGCCACCTTTGCTCTATTACATTCCCATAATCTTTGTCCACAATTGGAGTCGAATTCATGCTTGCGTACTGAATATTACAAGCATTTCGTGAGATAATAGGCATCTCCAGGACAGCCCAGCAGCTGTTTGGAGACTTCCTACTCCTATAACCTTTACTTTAGCTTTTATTGTGTATCATTTATATCAATTGTAACTAGTCTTGTTTACATTAGTAAGTGATGTTTCTCTCTCCAGAACAGCCTAGTAGCTGTTGGGAGCGGATTTTCTTTTGTTGTATTGCACTGTAGTTTCACATTTTTCTTATACTTCATTTGTATTACTGGTATCAGTATTAACCTAACCTTCCAGGTTCTTACAATTGTTTTTATTGTCTTCCCGACCTGTAATTATTGTATTTTTCCAGCATTTTACATGCCAATCCAGGACAGCCCAGTAGCTGTTTGGAGCAGGCTGGTTTTTCCACTAGTCTTCAACTAGTCCTTCCCTTCTTTTTCCTGTGGCAGCCGCTGAGCGTGCTCAGCTTTTGGCTATTTTTTAAATGCTGCCACACCCTCATTTTATTATATATTTCCATGGACTTTCAGCCTACTGCTGACTGTCACAACAATTTCATTGTAACTGTTTTGATGAAAATAAACGTGACCCCGGTCACATTTCAATACCACATATGGTATCTGTTTTGTTGTCTCCACAAAGACAAAACACAATTTTTGCTAAAAAAAAAAAAAATCATTTGTCTTGGAGACAGCAAATAAATCTATTTATAGAAGTCACAAGTGATCACATGACCCCGCTCAACCAATACAATTCTTCCTGTCTCGTGATCAGTTTATTTGACACAATTCACGTTTTCACACCATCCAAGGTTTGTCCTTAAATATTATAGTTATCTACATTTTTCCACCACCATCCCCTCCTGCCTCCTTCTTTCAACAATTTGTCATGCGACTTAATCCTGTTTTGTACTAATGATATGGAATCCATCAAATATTTAAGAAGCACATAATCTATGATTATTGTATCCTTATACTGCGCTATATGATAGCAATAGCGGAAGCAGGTTCCTCTTTGTTCACTAATATTTCCATGTTGATTAGATACAAACTAAATTAGATTTCCTCCCTATTGCTAAATTTTCCAGCTGCATGTATCCATTGACTACCAAAGTTATTATTTGCTAAAGGTATTACAAATCATTTTGTCTGAAGTTTCATCAAAACACATCACTGGCCAAAAACAACTTCCAACACATTTAATAAACAGAAATGCTCACAAGAATTTCCGGTTTGTTTCTCAAATGACTACCACTTTTATCACCATAGTAACACCCACACTTCACAGTGTGAAATTAATTCTGAATGATCTGCCACAAATGTAATGATTTATTATAGACAAAGGGATAGGGAAAGCAATGATACAGCCTGCTTAATATCCTGAATAACAGCTTTCCAATAGTTGGGCTTCACCATCAATTTAGCTATAGGGTGAAAACCTTTGTTTTGTTGAGTATTATATTTCCATCAGTTCTATTTTTGGAGTTGGGGAACCCTGATCACCTAACCCAGCTTTACCTTGACCTGTCCTTCCATGCATAAAAACAATTGTATCAAGTGACTTAATTTTGATCATCTTGCTGAATAAGCTTGATATTCAATGTTTCGAACCTTTGGAGCAAAATTATGAGGCTTTAAATTGGCTGAGCCTTGCTCCAATACCAATGTCTATCTTGGGGCATATGAAATACAACACTTACATGGTTAAATGTGTAATTTAATGACTCATACATAAGTTGCTGAATAATAATTGCAACAATGAGACATGCCAATAATAGTCATAGGTTAAGTCGCCTGCGATAAATCAAAACAAATATTTATCAAGCTGGTACTATGAAGGTAAACCAGTGTTTCAATTTGTTCGAATATTTACCAAGCTGGTACAATGAAGGTAAACCAGTGTTTCAATTTGTTCAAATATTTACCAAGCTGGTACAATGAAGGTAAACCAGTGTTTCAATTTGTTCAAATATTTACCAAGCTGGTACTACGAAGGTAAACCAGTGTTTCAATTTGTTCAAATATTTACCAAGTAGCTACTATGAAGGTAAACCAGTGTTTCAATTTGTTCAAATATTTACCAAGTAGCTACTATGAAGGTAAACTAGTGTTTCAATTTGTTCAAATATTTACCAAGCTGGTACTATGAAGGTAAACCAGTGTTTCAATTTGTTTAAATATTTACCAAGCTGGTACAATGAAAGTAAACCAGTCTTTTAATTTGTTTACGGGAGTTGGAGATACAATTGCACTGGACTTAGATTTAATAAAAAGGTCTAGATTCATAAAAAAGACCAGTTAATTATAAATGCCTTGAAACCCTAACAAAATAAATGGGTGGAAAAAAGTATGTGCATACCCATTGAATGAGGATGATGTTGGTAAAAATAATTATTTTCTAATCTAAGTTCTTGTCTATCTCTGTATGGACTATTTTGCAGTACACCTGAACGGTCAACAAACTTTGCCAGTAATTAGATTAAATACAAAGGTTTAAATTTGACAATATGAAATGTATGTGGCATGATAAACTACCGCTATTATACATAAAATTTCTACATATTATTGTTATATTAGCCCATTCATATCGATTCAATATTCAAGATTCATTTATTGCAAATGACAGGCTGAGCCCCATTGGGAGTATTTGCCTTTACATTATGGAAGATTAGAAAAAAAGTAGAAAAAAATAATAATAAAAAGAATAACTACATATTGATCTGCAAAACTAAATAACCAAAACATACATTCAAATCATATTCAACTACGTGCTTGCTAAGCACAACCCTACTCCACCAGTTGCCTGAGTAGGTGGAAGTTTATCACGCATTGCCCCTGAAATGTAGAAGCACTTTTTACACTAAAGTGCTTTACTCAGCACTTAAGAGAAGAATAGGCAAGGGGGGAAATGGCTTTCTTGTGTAACCTGACCAACTGGCTTGACCATCCCCTGACCATTAGCCCAGCTCTGGTCATTCTAGGCATAAGGGGCTCATTTGTTGTTACTTAACCTGGACAAGAAATGGATCTTCCGCAAATAAATCATCATTTATCACAAATTGTCCACATACAATTCTGTCACATAAGCTATACAACCATCATTGTCCACTAACAAGTACATAAAACACTACATTATCCAACTTATTTTTCATATTGTAGTGTCAAGTGCTACAGGTTAGGTTGAATCAGAATCTTTACAGTATAGATATTAACAGTCTTAAAGATGTTATTGTAAAAGACCTAGTTTAATCAACATGATAAATACATGTAGTTATTGCCCAGAAATTACTAGGACCACTGCTTGCATGCTTGTCAACAACTTGAATGCTTGCTGACTTGAAGAGATGTGTTCATGTGGCAATCTACGCAGCGCTAATTCTCAGGAGGCATTTGATTGTACATGAGCACAGCATGAGAAAGATGGATTGTGGTGTAAGGAAACCCTTTATATTTATGAGTATAATGTCTTGTAATATTAATATACAGCTGTATATCAGCAGTCTGGCTTTAAATACATCCATATGATGGATGACATTGTATTTTGACATTTATTTAATGTAATTTAATTATCTGTATATTGTTCTACACAAACAATTCCGTATCACTATATAATTTGAGAGGACACATAGTGTTTAAACTAATTGCAACAATGATGATAAGGAATTCATGAAATGTGATAATGAATTAATTAATGATAAATTAATGTTTCTATGGTGATAGTTCAAATAAATTGCCAATCAGCGATGGTACAGGAACTGAAATGTGGCTAAGCAGAGACGAGAAGTGTGATACAAATTCACTGTCACATATATAACTTTTTTTATGAGCCACAAAAAGGATGGAATGACCATTCTAGATACTGTATATATCCTAAAAATTGCGTATTCCACCATCTCAGCACACACAAATACTCCGGAGATTGGTTTCCATTACAGCCGATTTCATAGACTTGGAAACTAAAACTCCAGGTGATGCTGTAGGACTATCTTAGCCAATGAGAGTCCTATGTTCACATGGCGTCATCTGGCATTCAATTTCCAAGTCTATACTATGAAACTGGCTGTAATAGGCGACACTTCATAACAGAGGAACCTAGTTGAGTCATGTATCATTCACAGCGCCTGGGTTGAGTTCATTAAATTGCTGCATGCTCTCATAATGTATTTTTTGCATAATTCATACTTGTTCTGTATTTCTGTCTATCTGTTTCAGAATTTACGTGATGTTGAGGAGCATTTAAGTAATTGTATTTATGGAAAAGCTCTTCAAAAACCAAGTAATTCTGTTGTTATGATATGTGATGTTCATGAAATTAATACATGTCTGGCAAATTTCTTTAAATACATATTTGTATCGTGTTATCAGAATGTCAAACTCAAATGTACGAAAGGTCTTTCATTTATCGAGCACTCTTCAAAACTGAAGCAATTTCAAATCCTTGTTTTAATGGGCCACTTGAAAAATGGTTTTATTGTATACCGAAGTGTCTACCAATGTAAAATATTAAAAAAAAAAATATATATATATATATATGTGTTGCAATTTGTGCGAATGGTATCGTTGTGAATGTGTTATTGTCGTTCTGATGACAGCCATTCGTTTGAAAAAATAGCAAAACTGCCAAAACATCGTAATTATTTTTCAGTCGCACAGAACATTATTTCAAAGCCAAAACCAATGCATTAACACATTAATCAAAACATACGCAAATATAACTGGTTGGTGATTTAAACAGAGAAATAGAATCAAAATTGGACTTGATAAGTCCATTATTATAAAACTCAGAGACTCCAGTTCGTCTCAACAGTTCTATTAACACATAGATAAATCAGGTCTTCATTGCCTTGTTTAGACATTCAGAAATGATTTGTTGAAGTACTAAACTTTTATGGTAATGATAGCACGAATACCATCAAGGTCTTCCATGAAAAATCACTTGTATAAACAACCAGTGTGAACACAACATATGCATCGGTTGTTTTACTGTTGTGGTCCTGGAAGGGCTGTTGCAGGGCACATCAATTCCTCAAGCAATGTACACTTTGTATTTTTTTGTGTTTGCCAGGACAGAAAAGGTATTAGAGAATGAGTCTTTTGGGACACACCTCACGTCTTCCAAAGGAGGTTGGAAAAGTTTGGCTGATCGGCTTAAGAGTAAGCAAATTGGTCATTTGAAAGAAGAGCTGACTGTGGCCTAGGTCTTTTGTGGGAACCTCTTGAAGAAATAGCCAAACTCCTTTGCTTGCATCCTAAGGAGTCCTGGAACTGGAGCAGTCCAATCAATAACAGGCACCGCCACTCGCGGTCATGGGTAGCTTGCAAAATTGGATCGTATATATATATTTGATTGATTTGGGTGTCATTATTTTTTGTCAAATATTGATAATGGGTATTGCTCACCATTCTCTCTTCGTTCTTCAGTATTCATATTGGAGGAATATGGCTTCTCAAGAGTATGTATGAATACTTTAAATTGATAAACAGGCAAAGAAGATATTTAAAGTATAACTCCACCTAACAACTGCTTCAATTTCGTGGCTTCCTGAGAGTAAATTATCTACTTTGTCCTGCCGGGAAATCATGTCGCGTTACACAGAGCAGTACACAGAACATCAAGTAACCGAAGCCAGATTAGATCACGCTTCAATTAAGAGGCCTTGCCTATTGTGACAGGTGAAATTTCTCACTGAACCTGAAGGGCTTACTGTACAAACATATTCTCGTCAATTAAGAGCCTGCTTCCTGCAACTTTGTGCCGTACAGTTAATTTCACACATAATCATAAATTATTTTTCTATCGGTGACTTTTAATTCCCTATTGTGGAGAGAATGATTGCTGTGTCTTCATTTTGTTATATGCCATATATACACTGTACAATCGTGTGTTCTTGGCAAGATGTTCTGCGTAATTGAATTTCCGACAACGATGTTGAATCCATTGCCATGTCCTCAATGGCATACAATGTTGTTTTACAGACATATGCTCAAAAAATCCTTCATCAATTCACCACGTACACAGTTGTTGGGGAAATCAGATGTGTAAACCTAGTCTGGTGGCAGATGTAGGCCTCATGAATAGACAATGAGCTTTATATTTGCACTCCAATTGGGTGCAGCACTATCTTGCCCTTTGTGTTTCACTTTTGTATAGAGGGTGACATGAATGAACATCGGGACAGGATGGATGGGCTAAAAGTGCTCTAAGGAAGCACCAACTCTTCTTTTATGTTTTGTCAAGCTATGTCCTCACAGCATATTCAGTTTCTGCTCACATTTCCTTTCACCATATCACATTGTTTTTTTCCGGATAAGTTTTCAGTCCACATAAGACTTTAAAGGAAGTAAGGGCTGGGTAACTCTTGAAGTACTTGGAATGTATAATTTATTTAGAGTCGTATATTTTCAGATTACTTAACTCAAAGTTACAAACTTCTGTACGACATGCAGTTAAATAAGAAAAATATAGATAAAAACAAAAAAATAAATTTAAAAAGTCTTAAAACTGATACCCGCAGCTTGTCTCAATCTGTACTCCTAAATCCTAACAAAAACTGAAACAAGACAAAACATTGATTCACTAAATAGCAATGAGCCATTGAAATACTTGTAACCATCATGCAAAAGACAAAATAAGATAATGTGAGGATACTTACATGTAATAGGCTACTTACACATATCTAAATCATGAGAAATCTTCACCAAACATAACACTTTGAGGAGTGAAAATACATAAATGTCATCTCCATTTATATCAGGTACATCATGACGTATACTGTACCTTCCGGTTTAGTTAAAGTATCCTGGTACTTATTTTATGCAGCATACAGTGCACGTTGGGTCATTTGTATTATAGATGCCTTCTGCACCTCAATTTACGGTGCTTATGCCGAAAACGTCTTTTATGATCATAACCGGTTATTAAGAGTTTCAGCCAATCAAGCTTAGTCCGCAGATGGGCTTGTTTACACATGATTATCCCTGTGCCTACCTCATCATCCGAGGCAGAGAAGCCTATTAGCAGCTTTCCCAATTCTGCCAGGTATCAGGTCCGTCAGTGGAGAACAAATTTAGTTAAACGCATATAAACACATGCTGTTTATGACTATTCCTTAATTTGCCATATATGACATGCAGGATATATCTAACTTTTATTTGTTATTTTTGGTTCTGTTATATTCTTTTTCTTTGTATTATTTTTATTTCTTTGTAACAGGGCCATTTTGTAAAAGAGCTGTTGTAATGTTTATTACCCTGTATATGTTTTATAAATAGATAAATATATACATATCTGCTTGGATAAGCATGATTTGGCTTGGTTGTGTTAATAAGTAGAAGTAAAATTGTTGAAGCTCAGGTCCAACATAGTACAAACATAATTGCCAAATTCAACAACCGTGAAATGAATTTAAATAACTATCATGTAATTAACATAATTTGGTATACAGTAACATGGTGTGGACTCCAAGCCTGATCATCTCATCATACGTCTGCCTCTGGCTGCTTATTATAAGTTTCAGACCAGTACAAGTAGCATAGAGTCATCATAAATCAATCATTGATATAGGTTACAATATAATAATTTATTTATTGATCTATTTCAATATGTTTTAACAGGGTAAAATTTGTCAGACTACTGTTTGTTTTACAACAGGGCCTGTAGAATTAAAATAAAATACATAAAAACAAATATACAAACAAGCATAAAATACTAGAAGGAACAGAAAACACAACTGGACTGTGATGCTAAATCCAGAATATATCTAAATACAGCTGCACAGTGACCAAAGTACACTGGACTTGAAACCACACAAATAAAAACATTTTCATGTGCATAAGTATTCCATTTAGGACTGGTTTGAAAATTCTAATTTCATTGCAAAAGTATTGTTTATTCATTGCTGTAACACACAACACAGGTCCAAGCTATAGGAAAAGAATATAATTCTCAAGATCCTGGCTTTTGGAAAATATAAACTGTCTGTGGAGAATTACAGTTTTTCCCTTCCATGATAAGGCAAATTATCCTGGGGATGCTGGCAAAAATTTTACTGTCTAGAGGTTACAGTTAAATATTAATTGGATTATTAATCTGGTATTTGACAGCTTGAATTACAAAATGAGCGGAATTGCTTTACCTTCAAGTATTTTCAGTGGAATTTGTGGGGCCGAATGACAAGGAGATGCCCCTTATCGGATGAAGGTAATTTCACAGAGAGGAACTGAGTTATTACTTCTGGCGATTTAAACGTTTCCATGTTATGAGACTGGCATTGCTTTGGCATGTTATCGTTCATAACTCGGACGCAATTGAGGGCAATGCTTGCTCAGTTGGCTAGTGGCATGTATTCATGTATCAAAACATGTAGGAAAATGCTAAACTCTAAAACTCACATTTTGCAGTATTTATGTGCGACAATGCATTGTACCCCAACAATGACTGAGGTCAATAAAAATGGTAACCATCCGATCTACTGAAATGGTTACAAAAATATCAGCGAGTACGGTTTTTTGCTTATCAACCTCAAGGACAACTGTTCCCCTCCCCCCCCCCCCCCTTCAAAAAACTTCGACAAATCGAAATCTGATGGAGCCATTTAAACAGTTTTATTGCAAATTTTTCCAAACGTTCAAAATATTCTCAGCAAACAAAATTTGTACAGGTCCTGGAGGTTATGAGAATATTAAGATAGGATAATGTCAGCAACGTGGTGTTGCCAATTAACATGCAGGCAAAACCTGATCATAATATGACTGGGCTACAGGATTATTTGGTTGGTTAGTTAGTTATCAGCTAGGTGGCTTAATGGTTAAGGCATCCACCAATTCCATTGGCCAGTTCTGCTGAAGGTCCCGGGTTCAAATCCCGACCCGGACACTCTCCATGAGCTACTCCCATCTGGATGTCAACTGCATGAGACATTAAATTGGAGGTGCCTTGTACTCCGTGTCTATGCCGAGGCAAGTAAAAGACCCATGAGGTAATGTGTAAGATGCTTTCAACTCTCTCTCGGTCTCTCTCGGTCTCTCTCGGTCTCTCTCGGTCTCTCTCGGTCTCTCTCGGTCTCTCTCGGTCTCTCTCGGTCTCTCTCGGTCTCTCTCGGTCTCTCTCGGTCTCTCTCGGTCTCTCTCGGTCTCTCTCGGTCTCTCTCGGTCTCTCTCGGTCTCTCTCGGTCTCTCTCGGTCTCTCTCGGTCTCTCTCGGTCTCTCTCGGTCTCTCTCGGTCTCTCTCGGTCTCTCTCGGTCTCTCTCGGTCTCTCTCGGTCTCTCTCGGTCTCTCTCGGTCTCTCTCGGTCTCTCTCGGTCTCTCTCGGTCTCTCTCGGTCTCTCTCGGTCTCTCTCGGTCTCTCTCGGTCTCTCTCGGTCTCTCTCGGTCTCTCTCGGTCTCTCTCGGTCTCTCTCGGTCTCTCTCGGTCTCTCTCGGTCTCTCTCGGTCTCTCTCGGTCTCTCTCGGTCTCTCTCGGTCTCTCTCGGTCTCTCTCGGTCTCTCTCGGTCTCTCTCGGTCTCTCTCGGTCTCTCTCGGTCTCTCTCGGTCTCTCTCGGTCTCTCTCGGTCTCTCTCGGTCTCTCTCGGTCTCTCTCGGTCTCTCTCGGTCTCTCTCGGTCTCTCTCGGTCTCTCTCGGTCTCTCTCGGTCTCTCTCGGTCTCTCTCGGTCTCTCTCGGTCTCTCTCGGTCTCTCTCGGTCTCTCTCGGTCTCTCTCGGTCTCTCTCGGTCTCTCTCGGTCTCTCTCGGTCTCTCTCGGTCTCTCTCGGTCTCTCTCGGTCTCTCTCGGTCTCTCTCGGTCTCTCTCGGTCTCTCTCGGTCTCTCTCGGTCTCTCTCGGTCTCTCTCGGTCTCTCTCGGTCTCTCTCGGTCTCTCTCGGTCTCTCTCGGTCTCTCTCGGTCTCTCTCGGTCTCTCTCGGTCTCTCTCGGTCTCTCTCGGTCTCTCTCGGTCTCTCTCGGTCTCTCTCGGTCTCTCTCGGTCTCTCTCGGTCTCTCTCGGTCTCTCTCGGTCTCTCTCGGTCTCTCTCGGTCTCTCTCGGTCTCTCTCGGTCTCTCTCGGTCTCTCTCGGTCTCTCTCGGTCTCTCTCGGTCTCTCTCGGTCTCTCTCGGTCTCTCTCGGTCTCTCTCGGTCTCTCTCGGTCTCTCTCGGTCTCTCTCGGTCTCTCTCGGTCTCTCTCGGTCTCTCTCGGTCTCTCTCGGTCTCTCTCGGTCTCTCTCGGTCTCTCTCGGTCTCTCTCTCTCTCTCTCTCTCTCTCTCTCTCTCTCTCTCTCTCTCTCGGTCTCTCTGTCTCTCTCTGTCATTGAATTAAAAAAGTTTTTGGAGTTATTTTCAGATTTGGTGCCATTCGCCATCATTATGATTTCCTTTCCAAAGTAAAACAACGCGTTTGGACAGATTGGTGTATCTTGCAAATCAACCAGAAATTAATTTCAGTTCTACACTAATCACCACTAAAATCAATTGACCAAATTCCAATAAAAACCAAGATAATCAGGGCAATTAGTGCAAAAGATCAACAGAACAAATGAACTGCAGAGAAATTCTTGTTCCTAGCACAACATTAAAGCCACTAGCAGTTTGACATTGATTTGATTTTCCCAGTTAATTTCCAACCAAGTGATCAGAGTGCCCCTCTCTCTTTTACCAGCAATCAAATTTAGATTTCTTAGAATTCCATTACTTCAATTGGTAATTTCACAGTTGAGAAATGCTCAATCTCCAAATGCGACAGAAACGCAAGTAGATGAAAAGTCATGCTTATTGTTTTGGAAATCAAATTCTTGAATTTAATCATTTGAAATATATGTATGTAAAGTATGGATGCTTTATTTGATTCTGTCTGAGACACGTGCCTCTTATATTTATAAGCCTGTTCTTTTATGATGTCAAAGTAGTTAGTAAGGGTGTCAGTAAAACTTTATTTAACGTGGAGTAAGAGTACAAGACATAAGCACAGGTGCTTCTAATCGACAAATGATAATGATTATATATATATTATATTATAATACTATTGCTGCTCATTATAGCATTTCAAGGATTTCAATGACCACGTAGAGATATTATGTTGGTCATGAGGGGAAAAATATTCGATTACCCCTCCTATTTCCTAATATCCCTTTTCGTTCACTAATGAGGCAATTTCCCTTGTGGGCGACTCCAGCCTCAAATAAAACTGACTTCTGTCCTGATCAAGGCCATGTGTACAAGTGATAGCCGACGAAAGTGCGCATCAGAGGTGGTGCTTGCCAAGTCACTCTGTATATGTCGAAGAATCTGCTACAGTCAAGGTCTACAGTGGTCTTTGGAAGAGGTTGGCTATAAATATAATAAATATTCATCGACAATATAAATATTCATTGACACAACACCAGATCTGCCAATGCATTCCGTATTCCCAGAGTTAGGCATGAATTTGCCAAATATGGCATCCATTAATATGATTACATAATTCCCATAGCTTATAATAATAGTGTTCCGCTTATCAGAAACAAAATTTGCACAGTCTCTCTGGATTTGCAAAATATATCAAGAATGATCATCTAAACAATTAAAAAGAAAATTGTTTAATAAGAAATTTTGACATTTGTCAGTCCTCTTCAGGGTGAGCTTTGCTTCATAATGCCTGTGTTGCAGTCATTTATATCCCTTTTTGTGGATCCCCCCCCCCCCATTTTGATGAATAATTTGTGCACTTCTTTTTAGATTGTAGGATTCTAAGTATGCATGGATTTCATTTGGTTACTCTTATATCTTATTCACCTTTCTCATTATATGGAAAGCTTTGTGGATCACTAGGAGGTGATGCACCATCAATGATTCACTGCACAGAAAATGCTCATAGCATGTGAATTTCATTACAGTCATTCGAACATTACATAAAATAATGTGTATATTCATTTGATTATCATACACCATATATAAAATGCTCGTGACCATAGCATGTGATTTTCATGTTAGCAGCTGTTATAACGATGGATATTGTGGTGATAATTGTAGTGAACTGCTATACAGAAAGTGCTGTAACAGGTTCTAAATAGAAAATGCTTGTAACAATAGCATGTGAATTTCATTCAGTATTTCGTTAATCAATGGTTCTCTCTTGTCATGAACTAGTGATTGTCACTCATGAGAACAGATCCTTAAAATAATGTCTTCTTTATACAATTTATTCTGAAACAGTGCTAATCTATTATTATCATTGTTACTATTATTATTCTTGAAATATTCAATTAACTTGATAAACTATACAGGGTGCGGCATAAAAACTTGCACCAGCAGCTACTGCTACTTATTTTGTTATTGCCTCGATTGACAGTGATCGGATGCAGCTTCAATCATACACAAAAAAGTAATAATAGTTCTAAATTATCTTATAAATATGTTTTCTTGTTTCCTCAAGAATTATCAGTCGAGTGAATTATCATGAAATAGTAGCGCTCTACCGCTACCATTTAATTGGTAATGATAGGCAGGTCTGCAGCAACAGCTACACTTCTGTGGTAACGCTCTGAGGCTCATTTTCACCTTTAAACATGTTTCTGAATATGTTCCAGCTGCCCTATCGACTTGAAACCTTCACTAAAAGTTGACCCAGTGTCTCTAGTTTACTCATGATTTTTTTCATCAAAAGTGATCGTAAGGGGAAAAAAGTGCTCGTAAGAGTTTGTTTTCATAAATTCTAGCGTTCCCAACAGAATGGTAATGATAGAACTTTACCCCTCTTAACAGCCTATCATAGTTTATCATATTCACCCCAGATGTCAGCCAGAGACACTTCTCTCTTATCTGATAGCCTATTAACCCCCCCCCCCCTCCTTTCTAATTGCCCCGCACCCCTTGACCCACTGTCCAATGTCCATTGTATGCAGATAACAGCGTACATACATTTCTTGATAAGTGGGCCTCATCAACTCAGCTTCTTGTCTTAATAAAGTTTTATAAGACAAATGGCTGTTTGCTAGATTTGACTATTGAAGGACTTCGTTTTACACCAATTATGGCAGATTAGACAGAGAAAAGTGTTCTTAAAGATTAATTACAATAATAATAATGAGTATAATTAATACATATTAATATTAGATAGATAGATAGACAGACAGCTAGACAGACAGACAGACAGATAGATAGACAGATAGATAGACAGCTAACCAGACAGACAGACAGATAGATAGATAGATAGGATAGATGGACAGATAGACACAGACAGACAGACAGACAGATAGATAGATAGATAGATAGATAGATAGATAGATAGATAGATAGATAGATTGATTGATTGATTGATTGATAATTTTAAGTTTTTTTTTTTACAAATGATTAGATTTACAAGAATAAAAAATGCTTGGTTAGTTAAAACAGTTTTTCAGCACGCCCTTTTAATATTTACAAAGATAAAAACATCATAGAAATCAATCTATAGGTCTATCATTAGAATAACATGTAAAATAAAATCATTGATTGATTGCATGATTGCTTTGTTGTCTTAAACATCAATTAATACAGTGTATGTAAACATTGTAATTGTGACTAAAAGCCGAAAACTGAAATATTCATTGGTATAGCGATGATAACTAACTTTCAGTATTAAGATCACCTTACCACCTCTCTAGTAAAACACCTCACAAATAAGAAGACCATATCACTATAACACTTTACTTCACTATCATTATTGGGACAACTCACTATTCCGATTTTTGTCAATTAAAGACTGAATTGTTTTGAAACTCGTCTACAAATTGTATTTTACACGGACAGCTGGGTTGGCATTTTCTTCTTCTTCTTTTTTTTTTCTTTTGCGCCTTTAAAACAGTTTGTGAAAAACATAAAAAGAATTTAAAATCTTTAAAAAGAATCTGAAATTCATATTCAATAATAGATAACTTTGTCTACTTTCAATATAGACAACTTTAAAAATAATTTATTTGCAATCTGCCTTTATGTAGTCAATGAAATGCCGTGTTTCTGTAGCTCATAATAATTTGATACTATTTGACATAAAGGACTTGCATGCAGTTCTAAAATGACAATCTGTGGCCTAGTTTCGTTTTAATGTTGAAATACAGTGGGCAAAAATGTAAATGATGTCTTGTTGTATAAAAAATAGGAAATTCCATTGCAACATATCATCGATTTGCTTGATGTGATATGTAAATTACGTATAAAGAACCAGTAACTTATATATTTTTCTTCGTGGATAAAACACTGTTCTTCATATATTCTGAATTACATTAGAAATGAACTTTAACTAAATATATATTTAATACTGTATATTGCAAATTCATGTAATAGCATCTATTAAACCCGCTACATATTTCGTTTATTAGACCATTCCTCTCGCGTAATATCTATCTATCTATCTATCTATCTATCTAACTATCTATCTATCTATCTATCTAACTATTTATCTATCTATCTATCTATCTATCAATCAATCAATCTATCTATCTATCAATTAATCTATCAATCAATCAATATATCAATCAATCAATATATCAATCAATCAATATATCAATCCATCTATATATATATATATATATATATATATATATATATATATATATATATATATATATATATATATATATATATATATCTATATATATATATATATATATATATATATCAATCAATCAATCAATCAATCTATCAATCAATCAATATATCACTCTATCAATCTATCAATCAATCTAACAATCAATCAATAACTCAATATATCAATCAATCTATCAATCAATCAATCTATCACTCTATCAATCAATATCAATCTATCCATCAATCAATCTAACAATCAATCAATCACTCAATATATCTATCAATCTATCAATCAATCCATCTATCACTCTATCGATCAATATATCAATCTATCTATCAATCAATCTAACAATCAATCAATCACTCAATTTATCAATCAATCTATCACTCTATCAATCAATATATCAATCTATCAATCAATATATCACTCTATCAATCTAACAATCAATCTATCAATCAATTAATCAATCAATATATCAATCAATCAATCTATCAATTAATAAATATATTAATCAATCCATTTATCTATCAATCAATCAATCTATCAAATTATCACTCTATCTATCAATCTATCAATCAATGAATATATTAATCAATCAATCTATCATATCAATCAATCAATCTATCAATCAAACTATCAATCAATCTATCAATATATCAATCAATCTATCACCCGATCAATCAATTTATCAATCAATCAATCAACCAATCAATCAATATATCAATCTTTCTATCAATCTATCTATTAATCAATCTATCTAGCAATCTATCAATCAATATATCTATCAATCTATCAATCTATCAATCAATCAATCAATCAATCTATCAATCATCACGACTTTAATGCTTTACCATATCTTGATTTGTCTAACATTTTCCTCAGCATTTCATCAGTTTTGACATGGTCTCTAATGATGTATGAAATAATCTTTATTCCATAGTGAAATATATTTGGCTCAATTCATTAATTGTCACAATGTCTACAGCCTAAAAGTTATCAAGAAAGCAGCCCTCTATAGTGACTACTTGCTATACCAAGTAAGAATTTCAAATTCTTTGAATTCACATATGCCTATGCCAGAGTGGTATTTTTATGCAAATAGTCTTTAATAACCAGCAAATTCTATGTTTAGATTTACACACAAAAAATGTTACACAAAAATGGCCAGTGTACCAATGTAACTGAACCCAAATACAGACATGTATATCCATATTGAGGCAATGAAATATAAATATCATGATATTATTACATTTGCAGTGAACCCCAGTTATCCGAATGCATCCCCTGCTAATAATATTGAAAATTGGAAGAGATGCATTAGTTTTTGTTTATGTGAAATGTATATTTGATGAGTTATATTAGGAGTGACTTTTGGCTCCTGATCTGTATGTACATAAAGTTGTATTTATATATGGTTGAATATAACATTCTTTCTCTCTCTGGGGGCCAGCCTCCTTTGGAAGGGTATAAATGTAAGGACTGTTGACAATTAAGTTTTTTTTAAAGTCTTCTTTAAATATGATGGACATGAAACATTAGTAGACAATGCAGTCACTGGTGATGTTTTTCTAAGCCTAATTGGATTATTTTGTCAATTATACTACAGATGTTTTATAGCTAATTGCACTTGACAATGACATTTTATATTAACACAATAAAAAGTCAATGCCAATTATCACTGACACAACCTCCATATACAAAGGGGGGGGGGGTCGTCGCGGGCGGGGGGCGGCCAAGCAAGTGTCCATCAGGCTGTCGGGCCCTGCTGCTAATAACCTCACCCCAAGACGCCCTGCCCTCGGCCTATGTCCACCCATGGAGTCGCTATACATATTGACTCCATGGTCCACCTAAAGTGACCTGTAGACTCTACTGTTGCGGCAAATTAACAGAATTAAACAGTATGTTAACAAATGGTTAACTTACTGGGTGGTTATTAAGTTGTCAGACTTGGGTTTTTTTTTTATTATTGAACATTACTTATGTGTTTGTCAAAATAACTGCATGCTAAATGATACCAGACATGACATGTATTTCACAAACAAGACATAGGACAAAGTAGCCCAAATTAACAGCACCTTCATCATGGAGGGGTAGAAAAAACTAAGCAGTATAAAATGTAGTAATTTTGGCCGACTAAATTTTTTTTTGCCTAGTAGTGATTTCAATTTCTCAAATACTATAGTTCAGCTAAACTGCATGGTTCAATATTTATTTCTGGTGGTCATGCAAAAAAAAATAAACCTGTCAACAGAGGCAATTTCTTTGTTATTAACCCCCCCCCCCCCCCCAGTTGGGAATTAGATAGAAGTTGAATTACCACTGTGATTGAAGTTGCAATATAACATTGATAGATGTAATATAACCTTGGGCAGAAATTAAAGTTTTTATTACTTGGCAAAATGGGCATCCTCTAGTGAAGGAGCCGCTAATCAGCTGGCCCTTCACTGGGAAGTTTGGCCAAACTGCAGAAAATCCCCCTTAGTCTTAGTATTTAGATTTTTCTTTTTGTAACAATATTAAATAAGTAGTAATTAGCTGTTTTCACATATTATCATTAAACGTTCTGAACCTAATTTATTGAAAAAAATTAAGAAAAAATACTGATGACAAATGACTATTTCAGCTGTCATGTTCTGTTGTGCTGACTGACAGACAGACTGACTTAACTGACTGATTGAACAGATTAGCTGGACTGACTTATTATTAAACATGCTGAATACTGTGCAACAAGATCATATTAATTTGGGTGTGTGCACACTTTTGACCCATCTGATTGAAACAATGTTTTCAATTAATTAGGTTTTTTAATAACTGAAAATGATCTGCATTGTGACAAATTAAGTGGTTATCTGTTTTCCATTCAAGTGTATGCACATTTTTGACCACAACTGTACTGTGTTGACAAATGCTACTATGATAACTACTGCACAACAAATTAATTTAGCACTTGCAGGAGGTATATTATTTTAATTTTTCTCATGCTATATAGACAGATAGATAGATACCATCGATCAAGACGTGTTTTCGCGGGCCCTCGGACTCGTGCGCCCTCGGTAGGTTGGTTGATTGGTTGATTGGTTGATTGATTGATTGATTGATTGATAGGTAGATAGATAGATAGATAGATAAATAGATAGATAGATAGATAGATAGATTTGACTGATTGATTTGACTGACTTGATTGACTGACTGATTGATTGATTGATTGACTGATTGATTGACTGATTGATAGATTGACTGATAGATGGATAAATAGATGTATTGATATATAGATAGATTGATTTACTGATTGATTGATTGATTGACTGTGTGCAATAAACAAAGAAATATTAAATATGAATGCAACATTTATTTAACACCATTAAACAACATTTTTGATAGATTTCTGCTTAAATATTGTTTCTTGGCTGTAAGTAAAAATAATAGAACATTTCTTCACTTCTCTACTTCTCTATAGATTTGAACCTCTATAGTTCAAACTTGGAAGAAATGTATATTTCTTCCAAGTTTGAACTATAGAAAGTTTCTATCTCCTATAATGTACATGATAAGCTCTAGCTATCAGCTGCTACTGGAGGGGGTGACGAGAGGGAGGGGGTGAAATCACAGAGAGGTGAAGGGAGGGGGTTGAACACCCAGCATCAGCTGGTATCAATCATCAGTGATAAAGATCTAAATCACCCCTTTTCAAGTGGATACTGCTGCCATCTAACATATTATTAATGAACTGCAAACGCTACCAGAATTTAGTAACAGTAGAGCATTTCTCTTTTATGGTAGCTCTTCTATCGCTACCATATTTGTGGTAATGATAGAGCATTACTGTTTCATGGTAATTCACTGGACTGATTATAGATAATATGGATCTAAATATAGAACATGCACACTTATCACACCTTCGGGTAATTTTCACTTCAGCTTTTGCAATACAAGCATTAGATTATGTCACTGATCATACAGATGTGTTACAGACACCTTTCTTGACCTTTGCAGCCAAAAATAGGGCAAATAGATTCATTTTTCATTTTTGGTAAGAAGGTAGAGCATTGACAACTTTGAGGCTGAAAGTGCCATTTTGGTTTCTGATCAATATTCTCTCTTTTCTGTCTAATTACCTAGCCAATCCTACTGAAAATCATGTTATTATTTCCAGATTAGTTGTAGATTCAAAAAGTCCCTCTGGAATGCCATTATATTTCTCCATTTTAATTTCATGACCTTGCTGAATCAAAACTGGAACCAACCTTCTTATCATCTAATACCATGATGTATATATGCACATATAACAAACATTGAAGGTGGATTCTGTGCAAATATTATATTTTCTGTGGCTTCAGAGGTGTAGTAACTAGGAAATTTCTCATTTGTAAACTTTCTGCAACTAGAGACACCATGCAAGCAGACAGAAATTTGACTTCTGTGATGTGTGTCACTCAGAACAAGCCCTGCGGCATGAACACTCTCAATAATTCAGATACTGATATTGTCTGACATTATAAGATCAAAAATATCACAATGACTAATTGCTTATACCCCTAACTAAATGTGGCAAAACTTTAAAAGACTTCATAAGCATTTGAGTAATCCCGAAAGAGGAGATGCCTGGTGCAAGTTTTTAGGCCCCACCCTGTAATTGGTGACTCAGGAGATTTCAGCCTACCTTTTAATGCCTGGGCGGCCTCTCGATATCAGTCTTCATAGAGAATATATGCTAATATTAAATAATATCTTTTGTATTGTCTGTTTGTCTGTGTCCATGTGTGTTTTGTATATAAATTGTGTGTCTCTTTGTGTGAATAAATGTCTTTGTCAGTCTGTCTGACTAAAACCACCCATACCTGCCTGAGGACCTGTTAATAACGACCTAATAAGCACTGTTTGTACTGGAGTTGCAACTTGTACATTAAATATTTGTATATCAATAATTATGGAGTGCGTTAGTTGTAGCAGTCAGTAGACAGCAAAACAGCCAGATCGTTTGGTTTAGTGGACGTTAGTAAGATATTTACATGTAGAGGTCCAGCTCAGTCCAGTTCAGTCCAGTTCAGTCCAGCTCAGTCCAGTTAAGTCCAGCTCAGTCCAGGTCAGTCCGGCTCAGTCCAGCTCAGTCCAGCTCAGTCCAGGTCAGTCCAGCTCAGTTCAATCCAGGTCAGTCTAGCTCCGTCAAGTTCAGTCCAGCTCAGTCCAGTTAAGTCCAGCTCAGTCCAGTTAAGTCCAGCTCAGTCCAGGTCAGTCCGGCTTGGTCCAGTTCAGTCCAGCTCAGTCCAGGTCAGTCCGGCTCGGTCCAGCTTGTAAATGACTAAACACCAAATATTAATTATTTGTAGTTTGTAGACTCTGCCTGAAGCAAAAATGATACAAAATGATATAATTTGTCTATCTATGCCTTTTAGCTGCCACGTGATTGAGAAACAAAATCGGTTGTTGTTGTAGTTGTTGTTGTGTTGTTGTTTTGTTGGACACGCTGGTCGCCATCTGGCTGTTGTGCCTTATACAACAGAATCAACCAAAATCCTGCTCAATTGCACACAAACCACTGAATTTGAAACCACAAACTTTCATAAAAATCATACAGTGCCTGAAAAAAGTGACGGAACCGACGCGCATGGGGGTTCATAAATTAAGATTTACTGTTTCATGGTGTTCTGTAGAATGCTGTGAGAATAGATGTTGCTTGTGTTATACTTCCATGCATGATTAAGCACACAGTTACACAAAAAGCGTTCAACCATGTCACAGTAGACTAAAAAAAGTCTTGGGATACCTCAATTTTAAGTCCAGACTATCACCACAAGTGACATTTCTAAAAGAATGCCAAGGATACAATTCTGTTCAAAAATTAAAAAACAAAAAAATGGAAAATGATGGCCTCAGCATTCGCAACATCCCTAAATTGTTGAAACTTGCTAAAACCACTGTGCACAATGTCCTACAGAAGTTCAAGCAAACTGGCAGCACAGCCAACCTTCTGAGATCAGGGCATCCAAGGGCAGCTTCAGCTGCTAATGAGCATGCCATAAGGCGGATGGTGAAGAAAACCCCCAAACTAGCTGCACCAGAGGTCAACCAAGTGTTGAAGAACGCAGGAATAACCATCAGTTATAAAACCATAAGGAACAGGTTACATGCTACAGGGTTCATGGGATGTCGGGCATGCCTCAAACTCCTGATAAATGCCAAGAACAGAAGAGCAAGGCTTGAATTCGCAAGGGCACGATGTGTCATGTTGATTAACCCTCATCTTACTGGGAAAAGGTCCTGTGGACAGACAAACTTAAAAAAACTATTTTCAGTGTGATGGCAAGTGCACAATGTGGAGGCCAAGAAATAATCTGATGATCCAAGGTATACCTCTGCATCTGTGAAGCAAGGAGGAGGTAGTGTGATGGCCTCTGCATGTATTACTGCCAAAGGACCTGGTGACCTAGTCTTCATTGATGACATAACCGAAGATGGATCCAGCATAATGGATGGCAGCACCTACAGGAAGATATTAGGCAAGTATATTGAGCCAAATGGGAAAAAACTTGTTGGCAGGGTCTTCATTGTGCAGTCTGACAACGACCCGAAGCATACTGCAAAGGCTACCCAAGAGTTCATTGCCAAGGAAAAGTGGAAATTGGTTAACTGGCCAAGTCACTCACCCAATTTGAACTCAAATGAGCACATCATCCATCTCCTGAAGGAAAATGCATTCAGAAAATCCAAAAATAAAGGCTGAACTGAAAATAAATTGCTTTGAAAACCATAAATTTCCAGAAGATTGTCCACTCTACGAAATATTGACTGACATTTATTTTGCGTAAAATAATCATTTTTTAAATGATAAATTATCTGTTGACTGTTTTTCACACTGTTGCAGATCTATTGATTACATATATGTTCAATAAAGCCAATCTTGTCATTCTATGAAATGTGGCCAGTAATATTAGAGAAAACCTTGGACTTTTTTGACGCACTGTATATTTTAACAAAGAAATATGCTTCTACTCTTTCACAATACGATTCACATAGATGAGAGACCTGTAAGAAGGTTTGAATTAAGAAATATATCCGATTGAATCTTATTTTATCCGATTTTCCAGTCACGACATATGGGTCCTCAATATTCGTTATAGTGACTTGTGTGAGTTGTAACAGCCTTAGGCTGTTTGAGCTCAAAATGGACACCAATTGAGTTTTATTGGCCCTTATGGTTCCTTTATTGAATTCTCATGTAGTGTGGCAATAAATTCTAAAAGACGTCCTATTAATAGACACATTAGCCATATATTGTACGTATATATATGAATATCCGTAACTTAAAAGTTATAAATTGGTAATGTAGTCAATAATTGTAGCAAGAAGACTACTCTCAAATACTAATGTCAAATTAACTACCCTGTGGAGGTTCAATCTAATAATACATATACATGGCACTGGTTGATGGCTGAATACTCCCTGGGGAGTTGAGAAAGACTCTGAATTGGTCTGCCCAGGATATAATTGTAAAGTTGGCGGATTAAATGTGGAACATTTGATAGAAGACAGGTATTATTTATCCTTAATTGGCTATCATTGCATCTTCAAGGATGCAGGGACTCACTTTGTATCTATTAGCTAATTGCAAACTTGGCACTGGTTGAGTACAGAATACTCCCTGGGGAGTTGAGAAAGACTCTGAATTGGTCTGCCGAGGGTGTAATTGTAAAATTGGTGGATTAATCCATGCCCATGCAAACTGTAAATCCTAAACATTTCACATCTACATCCCCCCCTTTCTTTTCTCTCTTTTTTTTTCAGATAGAAAACACCATCTGGGAGCACACATCACTGAGCCTTATAGTTCTCTGTCAGTCCCATGGCAGCTCTCATAGATTTATGGGCCTGGCTCTTGCATTGACAGCCCCCTAACATCAGCCCCTCCACTGTTGCAATGCATCTCAGATTAGCCAGGATCTCCCTTATCAGACATAAATGTTTCACTAAGCCATGTTAGCCAACAATACTCTGGACATTGTATCTGTGGCTGACTGTCTTCCATCACTATTTAGACAATGCCAAATGGGCCTTACACTGGTCTGACACTAAGTTTATGTGACCAGCTACCAGAAGCAGATGTGATCGGTAATTGGCAATAAAATGATACTTATCACAAGGCTTTTTTTGAAGTCCAACCCAAGTTACACGTTTACCCCATGGGTTGGGTCTTTTTGTTCAGTTTATCATAAAATTCTTAGTAGATAGGTAGATAGATAGATAGATAGTTAAATAGATAGACAGATATGGAAGTGCAGCCCTCTAAGGCAAGTTCTTGCTGCTATCGACAGTGAGGTGAGAGAGTCCACTCATGTTACACATTTACCCCATGGATTGGATCTTTTATTTGCCTGAGCATAGACACCGAGTTCAAGGGACCGCCAATTTAACGTCTCATCCAAACAAAATCCAGCTGGGAGGATTGACCCCAGGTCCTTCAGCATGTTCAGAGGAGCAGGTGAGTGTCTTACCACTGGACCACCCAGCTGCTATTAACATATGCACCTGAACCACCTCTGCAATAAGGAAAATAATCCGAATTAGCTAGTTTAATTATAGATACCCACTATTTACTCAGCTTCACCCAATAAGTTTAAGTAGTAAGCGCACTCCATGTCAATGCATAATTCGCTATCAGAGAGTTACAGGTGTTTTGATGTATTTTCTAACCTAATAGCATGCAACAATTTCTTGAGAAATAGTTGAAACAAAACCTACGCCTAGTAAGATACAGAATATTGTTTATCTGTATATACAGTTAGTTTCATTAAAAACGACCTTTCAAATTGATCCTACACAAAGCTAGATAACCTCTACTATATAATGCTACCTTCCAATAAACGAAACTCTGGCAAAAGCTGGCTATTAAAAGCCAGATCTAAAAGTACACGCAGCACTATTTGTTTGCGTAAGTTGAGTTGTGCATATTTGTCATTTCTTGTTGAAAAGATGCATGTCTATTGCACATACATATTTACTATATATTGGATATATTTCTTACATTTACGAAGGTTTATATTTTTTTCTGTGGCTGCAGCTGTGGGCTAACTGTAAGCTAGCAGTGGACGAAAGCAGCTGGCTTTAGCCAGTTATGGCTACAGCCAGGAATAGGTCGCTACAGCTGTCTAGAGTCAACCATATTTTAAGAAACTAACTGTAGTGTCATGACTCATGTAGCATGGCATGTACACCTTGTCAATTTGATGCATGGACAACAGCTTGGATAGGTCCCTGGGATTTTAGGTGCTGACAGAAACTTGGCTAAATGATTGATGATAGTAATTTTGAAAACTTCATAGGTATTGAACAGAAATTAATGCAGTTCTTCGTCTGGGTGTCATGTACAGATCTCGTATCTTTGGTAGAATTAGGATCAAGTGGCTTGTATGTTCGCCATAATCAATTTATAGTGGATTAAAATAAATGTCCAACTGCGTTTCTTACAAATACAGTGCCTTGCATAAATATCAACATTTACTTGTCTTGATTGAAAAATGGTGATGATCTCATTGTGTAGCTTGTTACAGATAGGCATTTTGTCACAACCAATCTGAAATGGTGCAAATTTTTTTTTTTTTTCTAGAAAAACTTTTGAGTAGCAAATGGTAAATATGACCTTGCAAAAGGATCTGCCCCCTTTGCACCAATCCTTGTTATTGTACCATTGTTGTCATTTGGGTCAATTTGTTTAACTATGAACAACTGATTACATTCAGTCTTTGCTGTGGTCACGCCCAGTTGATCATAACTTAAGTATTCCCTTAATTAAAACCCAATCAGTATGTTGATGCAATCAATTTTAGAGGAAAATGAAGACAAAATAATCATCTGAAGACCTGAAGAGGAAGATTATTGATAAGCACCAGCGTGGAAATGCATATACAAGGATCAGCAAAGATATTGGTGTACCCCGAAGCACAGTGAGGGAGACCATTTACAGGTGGCAAGCATATGACAGAACAGCATCCCTGCCAGGACAGGATGCCCATGCAAACTTTCACACAAAACGAGACAAAAACTTGTGAGAGATGCAACTGCTAACCCTGGGATCACTTTAAAGGAATTGCAGTCAGTGGCCGAAGATGCTGGTCAAGAGAAATTGATGCCCCTGAAAAATATATATACATTTCATGGCAAGTTTAGTTCACATTAAAGATTTAGTAGTTAATAACAGGGATGTGTGCTTTTTTTTATTTCCCTTTAAAGATATTGTTGAACATTCTCTATAAACTATCAGCCGCAGGTTGTTTTTTATGCTACTGCTCGTCAAGTATAAATCTTTTTTTTTTTTTAATAGTACAAAATACACCGACTTTAGAAAAGAAAAATGGCAAAAACTGAAGCTAAGGAATTTCTTGCCTTACCTCGAATCTGTGAGACTTGAAAGGTAAAAATGCCTCAATTAAACTTTAATTCCGGTTAAGTGAACAGCTGCAGACAGAAAACTCCGTCAGTTCTTGTGTTTTCTTCTGCCTTTTTTCTTCAAGTGCATGAGTCAACTGTATCACATTCTCTGCACAAGTCTGGTCTATTTGGCAGGGTTGCCCACATAAAGTCCAGGTTGAAATTTGTCAAAAAGCACTCTATAGATCCTGCTGCAACATGGAATAAAGTTTTATGGTCTGATGAAACCAAAATTGAATTATTTGGCATGAATTCAAAACAGAATGTTTGGCGGAAGAAGAACACTGCTTTCAATGTCGAAAATAACATCCCCACAGTGAAGCATGGCGGTGGTAACATCATACTGTGGGGATGTTTCTCTTCTTCTGCAACTGGACAGCTTGTTCAGATCAATGGAAAAATGGATGGGGCAATGATGAAATCTGCAAAGCAACTGAAGATGGGTCGCCATTTAATATTTCAACAGGACAACGATCTCTAACACAAAGCAAAGGCTACACTGGAAAGACTTAAGACAGCCAAGATAAAGGTTCTGGACTGGCCCAGCCAAAGTCCAGACCTGAACCCAATTGAGAATCTATGGCAGAAACTGATTATTGCTGTCCATAAGGGCTCACCATCAAATTTGCAAGAATTGGAGAAATTTTGTCAAGAAGAATGGGCTAAAATTCCACAGTCCTACTGCGCCAAACTTGTGAATGGGTATCCCAACAGACTTAAAGCAGTTCTTAGTGCAAAAGGTGCAAAGTACTGAATGCAAACTTTTTGCCTGGGACAGATACTTTTGTAAACCATCAAATATAATGTTATCTTGAAAATGTAAATATTTTGCTGATTTATCCCTTCTAATATGACATATAAGTGAAGTGACTAATAAAGTATCATTTGCTGAAAATAATTTGGTGTTATTGTATGTGTATTGGTCATTAATGACATATGTTGGTCTAACAAAGGATAGGGCGGGTACTTTTGCAAGGCACTGAATTTTCATAAATGACATGGAACAGCATAAAATGTTAGGAACAAGTCAAACCCTAACTACTAAGCTGATAAAATTACTAGTACAAATGTAAGTTAGCTTTTTTTCTCAATGCAATCAACCCCTCACAAATGAAAATTACCTTTTTTCTACACACATGTGTTTTGGAACATTTGTGCTTTGTACAGACTTTATATCAAATATCAGTACAAGTTTATTTGTAAAAATACGTTGGACATCAATGATCTGCCATAACTGAACCTCTTGACAAGTGTCCGCGCGTTAACTGCCGCCACAGGTGCACGCGAGGGTATGACGGTGCGACAGACAAAATATAGGCCTGTATCCCCCCCCCCATTGGTCAAGAGAAGTTGATGCCCCTGAACAAAATATATACATTTCATGGCATATTAGGTTACATTAAAGATTTAGTAGTTAATAACAGGGATGTGTGCTTTGTTTATTTCCCTTTAAAGATATTGTTGAACATTCTCTATAAATTATCAGCAACAGGTTGTTTTTTATGCTACTGCTCATCAAATATTAATCTTTCTTTTTTTTTAAGAGTGGCGCTATATATTCAAGGTCTTTGATAAAACAAAAAACCGACTTTAGAAAAGAAAAATGGCAAAAACTGAAGATAAGGAATTTCTTGCCTTAAATCTGTGAGACTTGAAAGGTAAAAATGCCTCAATCAAACTTTAATTCCGGTTAAGTAAACAGCTGCAGACAGAAAACTCCGTCAGTTCTTGTGTTTTCTTCTGCCTTTTTTCTTCTCTCGGTATCAATACTGACTCTCAGCTCTCTTCAGCATTTTGCTTTTTCTTTTGACATCGAGACAAGGCAAACGAAGCAATATCTTGAACAAACACAGCTCCTAGAAATTTTGCAGATCGTTAAGCAACTTCTTAGCTGAGCAAAATGAAGCGAACTTCGTGCAAGAAGGCAATTCATCATTCTATTCAGATAACCCTCAGACTGCTGTCACAAATATTAGCTTCACCATGCATACCAGCAAATATGATGGGTCAGACTTATTCTATTATTCCAGTATTAATGGATGAAAGGCAAAAAGTTAATCCCCTGTGAAGCTGCACTCAAGTATTAAAAATTGGGGTGATTGATGGTCACAAGACAAATTTAAATAACACTCATGAGAAACAATGGATATTTTAGTTAGCAAATGAGAACAAACGAAAGCGTCTTAAATTTCAGAATACAGTAGAACCCAGATTCAGGTTCATTGTGTTGTAATCCTAACAATGGCACATTGGCTCCCTTTAAAAGTATATGCCTTTACCAATTAATGAAAAATTAAGTGAGCAGTTTTTAAAGTATAAGATGGTATAAAAGTCAATGTATGATAAGTCTGATTCCAAAAAAAATACAGTACGTATTTATTATCAGTATTGAATGAGGAACAATGCTATGGTCCACACCACTGACAAAATCATTTGAAACATGTCAGCCAATATAGCATAGGCCTGTGCGGAGTTATATATCAACAGTTATATCAACTGAATTATTTTACATCTGCGCAATGCATCTAGTAGTTGCGCATTGCATTTTGTATTACAATGACCCAAGTTGTGTGTTTTCTGGACACCCATTAATTCAGCAAGATTTAAGGGCTTTTGGCACGTAGCAAACACAATGGTTATATGTGTGCTTTTTATTGCTGCTGCAGGCTCCAGGTTCGCATCCCAGCCCAGGTATTCTTCATGAGCCACACATTAACATAAAGTACTCGGTATCTATGCTGGGGCAAGTCAAAACCCCACCCATGGGATAAGTGTGTAATGTGGGAAATGAACTCATTATTTATCATTTTATAATTACATCTGCCTCTGACAGCTAGTCGTATAGACTGATAGTTAAAAATAAAATAAATAATTAAAAATGGATAAATGTTTCTGAAAAGATTAACCATTGCTCAGCTGTGTCTAGTAAATTCGATGTTCACAAGTTTCTTGTATTCACGCCAAATCCAAATGGTCCCAAAAGCTGTATATGATACAAAAAGAGAAGAGCTGAATGTTATATATAATCATATTCAAATATCAATGTTGACAAATGTCACAACTGAGTATATGTCTGATGCATTTCAATGTTCAGCGTGCTTGTTGGAAACTGAGTTCTTTCTCTCTTTTCGTGTAAATACAAAACAATTATGACACATGACATGCAAATCTAGAAATGAAAATTATGTTTTTAATGTTTATCTTATGCATCTGAGATCAATATTTCATCAGTCACATGTCACTGTTCAAAATGTCATGGCCAAAACGAAAATAACGACATTGTAAAGAGCCGGTAGAACGTGCTTGTGCATAATATTACCATCCATCATGTTCACACCAAAGTTAATATGCGTTTACACCATATTGTCATGTGTTAAGCATAATGTGTTGTCAGGTGCTGGCATATAATTACATTTTGTAGTGCGAGTATATTTGCTCATAATGCAGTTTTCAAATTATTGGTAATCACTACAGTCTGTAGTGATTACGAAGAATGTGAAAACTGCATTATTACTTTGGATCTTAAAAACCAAAGATGGAACATATAGTTTTTGGTAACTGAGCCAAACAAAGTATTCTTAACTATCATTTTAGCATATAGGTTTGCAAATATTGACAAAATATCCAAAAATGGACATATATATACCTTCTTACATGTCTCAGACAATTGGGTGAGGATATGTCTGTGAGGCTCACTCAGGGGTGGGGCCTAGCTCAGTGGTAGCGCACTAGGCTTCCAACCACTATGTGTCAGGTTCGATTCCCGGTCGAGCCTAAGTTGGATGGCTGTTTCACCCTTCATCTCATTGCCATGGCCCCTGCCTGTCCTAATTAGCCCAACAGGTGCAGAAATTCAGGATGTAATGCCCTCATTCACCCACTTAATTACCTTCAGTACAACATATTCACTCCACTGCAATCTCTCATGAAAAAACAAAGAAGTATTAGCTTCGGAAGCCCATAAAAGGGCAGAAAATATTGGTCAAACCTAGAAAGCCTTTGAAGCTAATGAAAGTGCAAAAACTATCCCCAAATTTTGTACCAGACTGTTCTACAAACAAGGAAAACAATTAATCCAATATAACACTCAACAATACTCAACCAAAATATTTAAATACAATATCGTCAAACAAGTATGTCAAATAGACACATGGTGTGGACTCCAAGCCGTATCATCTCATAGTTACGCCTGCCTCTTATCTGGCAGCAGGTCATATAAGCTGACTAAGTTTAGACCCTGTAGCAATGAGGCACTGAATATAGTTTGATCAATTCTTTGTATATTGTATATGCAAGACGAATTTCCTAACACGATCACAATGAACTATTAAAGTAGGCCTATAATTTATTGTTTACCTAAGTATTAAATATATTTATAAGATAATCACTACTGTTTAGGTGCTAAAAACTGAGCTATGTATTTAGCTTCTTTTTCCCATCACAGGTTTGATTCAAGACTCAACACTTTTTATTTCCTCTTATTGTAACAAATGAAATTTTTTTAATAAGTTATAATAGCTAATATGACTGAGGACAAAAAAGAGGGGGAATGAAACTCTTATAAGACACAATAGTTGTCGCAAGCAAAGTGGCTGTACAGCCTTTTTTCAATTTCAATATTACTCTTTTTGTATTTGTTTTTAAAATAAATCTCTTGATTTCTCCAAACCATCTTTTTCTGTATCACAATGATATTTGAAAATGATTGTGCGTAGATAATTCCGTTATGTCACTGAATTACTTAAACATAAATCAAACTTCAAATATTTTGTATTTGATCCGTGATCATGCATATTATACCCAGAGCAGTAATATTTTAATTTAGTTAATTGAGACAGGAAAAATAATTTTTAAAGTAGATCAATCCGGTAATGAGTTCTCAGCGAGTGTTTGTAATACAAAGACCCAAGGCAAGAAAGATAACCCCCTTACCTCAAAAACATTTCAGTTAATAAAAAAAATTAAAAAGTAAATAAATAAATATATAACAAGAACTAGTTTCTGTAACAATTATCACAGCTAATATTTTGGAATGTTCGTTCTGTCCGAGTGTAAACTCATTCAGATGATTTTGTTTGAAATTTTCTTAGATTAAAAAGTAAATTCCATGCAGCACGTTGCATTAATGCAAAAAAAATAATTTCAGCGTTGATCTCATCAAGTTATTCAAAATGAAAATGTGAATTTGACAATTCTCAAAATGGCTAAAGTGCTTTATCATTTTGGTTGGCTTTCCTGTAAAGATTGCAGGAAATTCTCCAAGATGTTTCATTGAACTCCCAGAGGTGAAAAACACAAGAAAACACTAGCCCAGCCTCAAATTCAATAAAGAAAGAGGAAAATTGAATCATAGCTGAATGCGCTTAAGACAATTGTGGTATAGGGTGAGGCACCAGCTGCGTGAGGAAGTGTGCCCTGGGGAGATTATACATATGATGGGCAACACTTCTCTTCTTTTGAGTGGGGCTGAAGGAATACTGAGAGCCAATTCCAAATACAGATGCCATTTCCATCTTCCCTTTTCACTCCAGGAGACCAAGCTCCAGGCAACAAATGGTAAAAAATTGAAGAATCAAAACAGATCCATTAATATCATCTTCAGAATGCCCCCGAGGTAAACTCAAAATGCAATGAAGAATCGATTGCTTTGGCCTATTTGTTATCAGGACCAGGCAGTTTGAAGGGTCCTGCCCCTGGGCGGATTTAAAATGCTGCTCTATTGGAAGGAAATCCCGCTGAGCTAAGCGGTTCAGCGAAAGGTGAGGAGAAATGCCAAAAAGTGGTCAGACGAACCGACCAAGACAAAAGATTAGTTAGGGGTCCACTTCTCCAAGTGATGACTTAGCCCCGAATGAATGGCCAACATGAATAGCCCCAAGAAATCAATGTCTGAGTGTGAGGGAGTGTATATGTCTGCGGGCGGACCCAATGTAGTCCACGTTCCCACCGAACAGATTGAATTGCAGCCAATCGATGTTTGGGAAGCTGAGGGTGTCAGTGCTTGGGGTTACTGTAGCCCATCATGGCTTCTTGCTAAGTTCCTACATGCGTAAATGGGACCCAGAGCCACCCTGGGCAGCCCAGCAGCTGCAGCTGTTTTCCTGATGCCATATTGGTTAGTCCTGGAGGTCCCTCTGCATGCAAGGGTGGTGGGTGGAGGGGTGGTAGGGTGGGGGTTGACTGTCAGTTCCCCAACACATCTGACCCTCATCATGACAGCCTGTTCTGCTGCTACTTGACATGGCTGATAACACACAGCAGATCCTTTCCTCCTCTTGCGACCATCACCAAGCTGCATGAGAATCCTGGAGCACTTAAACTAACTGCCAACCCCAAAATCAATAGATGATTGCACCCTGCTGCCTCTGCTGCGATATGCTTTGCCCTTTCCAAGTCTCGGGATCACCCGGTGTGTCAATGTATGCATTCAAATTGAACTTTGCCACAAGATGCTCTTCTAGGAACGCCCAAGTCTTTACAAGCCACCCATGAAGAGATTACACTGCATCAGGAAAACTTAATGTATGGTATTCGACAAATCAAGGGGCGCAAAAGCCTGAAGTTAGATAATTACCATTTTGATATTTTGTACTGGTATCAGTACAGTAATAAACTACAAAAAAAAGAGTTAAGTAAACATACTAATTAGAATCATATTATTCCAACATTTTACAATGACTGTCACAGCATTTTGATAGGCAAAAGCGTAACAGTGGAATTTCAATTATTGTCTAGATTCATGTTATGAATTCCAGCATATTCTCAGTTTGGCTAAGAAAAAATAAGCCTGGTTTAATCATTTGGCTTTTATAGAGAGTGGCCTATGGGAGAGTGGCCTATGGGAGCTGAGCAGCCAGTATAGGTACCCTCTATTTGTCTAAGGTCTAGCACAATGCATTATTTGGCTGGATTCCACAAGAATGTCTCTTATTAGCAGAGAGGTAGGACAAGTTCTGGTTGTGGCTTAATTGACTTGCTTAAAATAGAACATCTCCTGCAGGCTGGAGACATTTTGGCCCTTTCTTCTCGAGTGGAGTGGGGCTTCATCAGGACTCCAGCAAGGAGACCCACTGGGACCCAGGGTGCAGGGAATAACAAAGCTATCGCTATGGCGTGTTAATTTAGACGGCGTGAAGAAGCAACGCACAAATAAGCAAGAAGATAATGAGATCTCAATTACGCTGACAGTGAAAAAAACATAAGGCTAAGACTGCTGGCAGTTGGACTGATCAACCTCACACTCCCTCACCCTCATGTACTCTCACACTCTCTCTCTCACCCTCACTCTCCCACCTTCACTCTCTCTCTTCCTCACTCTTTTCATATCACCCTGGGTCCAACCACTGGGTCCCGGGTTCGATTCCTGGTCGAGCCTAAGTTGGATGGCTGTTTCATCCTTCGTCTCATTGCCATGGTCTCTGCCTGTCCTAATTAGCCCAACTGGTGCAGAAATACAGGACGTAAAGCCCTAATCACACACACACACACACACACACACACATATCACCCTGGGATTGATGATAAAACTACAACCATTTTTTGGCCAGCTTGACTGTTCCCATCCGAATCTGCTATATTACAAAATGTACTAGGGGCCATCTTCCCATGCACTTACCCCGAAGTTTTCAGATATGTTTTCTTTATTTAAAAGTTCAGATTTTATATTTTACTGACCTGCAGTTATTTTCAAATTTACATCATTGGGCAAAGCTTAAGAAAAAAGAAAGTCGTCAATTTCTATACATATTTGCTATTATAATTGAAGGTATTACGCACTTTGTTAGTAAAAGTCATCAGTCAATTATTTTGTTGCTGCTGTTGCTGCTGTTGCTGCTGTTGCTGCTGTTGCTGCTGTTGCTGCTGTTGCTGCTGCTGCTGCTGCTGCTGCTTTATAACATTATAAAGCAGCCTTCGGCGTCGGGATATAACCAACAAAAATGTGAGTTAACTCCCTCCTATTCGGGATGTGACTTATTATACTAATACCTATATTATCTCTTATAAGTTACTGCTTAATTTACTGCACTCGCACTTGCAAGGGTCTATAATTTAAAGAACATACCTTATAAACAAGAAGGCAAGTGGCAATAACGAAGAAAGACAAAAATACATTTTTTTCCCCAGTAGTGTGCAGCTGCAAAAGACTTAGTAACAACAAGTTGTTTTGTACCTTTCCAAGACTGAGCTGTAACTTAAGCAGGGGCAATTTGATTGGACAATTTTATGTGGGCTAGGGCCATAACTGTACAGAGTACAGAGGCAGGGAAAGTGGATGGTTGGGCAAATGGCAAGCAGTCTTTGCCAAAGAGAAAAAACAGTTCAAGGGGACTAAGAAAACACAGGACTTGCCTAAGTGAACCAGAACAACTGTCTGGTATATGCTGTTACATTCCTGTCTGACAGGTTTGTGTCTGACAGGTCCCATCTAAAACACCTGACTTCAAACAATAGGCTTGCCCTTAAGAGTAAGTACTGGGCATAGTCTGGTGCAGTACTGTGGTGGAAAAAGCTGGCTGGACACTTGTTAAACTTTCAGGATTTTGGTTAAAATGTTTATGTTTCGACTTTTACTACTGCGCTGGATGGGGCCAATTGAAACGTTGACAATACTGTATTATTTCAGCTTATGTATGAAATTTTCGTCATATAACGAATTTTTAAAAATGATTATGTGGTTATAAAATATGTTTGGCGTGTGAAAACCTTTATTTGCAAGCCAAGTGTTGTCAGGATGTGAGAGTCCTGGACTCAAATGAAATCATCTGGCATTTAGGTTCAAATTCTGTAAGATTTGTGACCAACTTTACGACATTGGCTGTAATACTTTCTTCAGTTGATAAAGACAAAGACATCTTTCAGATATTAGCATGTCATTGCTCTTTATTTTCTGTTTCATAAACATAATCCACCTGAGTAATATTAGCTGGCAGCATTGGTGACCCTTGTGGCACTCCTCTTGCTTATCTTGTCCCAGTAGTTAGAATGTAGGCAATAAACTTTACAATTAACAATTTCAATTATAATATTAAAAGATGAGGATACAGAGTGAAGGCCTCTTAATTCATGAGGATATTGCAAAAATGCACCAGATTTCATGTAGAGGATACAAACATGTACATCATTTCTCCAGGGTGCCATTATCAAGTAAATATACATGAGCAGTCAACGGTAAAGGTTAAGACAAGCCCAGAAATACCTTGACAAATTAAGAGCTTAGAAGCCCCCTTAAATAGTCAATCATTGGTCAGAGAACTATTTCAGGGCTGAGGGCAGTCTGCAGAATGACGATAAGGGTGTGACAGTCCGAGTGGGCAGTGATTGGCCAGTGATTGGCCAGAAACTGGGCAGTGGACATTTGTTTGACCAAGCCCGAGGGCCAGGGGGTGCTATCCTGTGGTGCTATCCGCTCACTTCAGACATCCTCACCAATCCAGGGTAAATGATCAGATATAAATTTGGTGAAGGGTGGAGGCAAGGGGCGATATTGAATCGATTTGGAGTTAGTTCATGTGTGAGTGAAATGATTTTCTGATGACATCACTTCTACAGCTTATTTACCTACTCCATATGGAGGCTTCTCATGCATGCCCCATTTCTCTCTGTGTACCCTCAAATATTGCCTCATAACCCACCCAACCCATAACCTCGGTACCCATGCATTCAACTTTCATTGGTTCTCATGCACTGTGCAGAAAACACTAACCATATTTATGCAGTGTGCAATATTCTGGTTGTGTTTATAATAAGGCTAAACCTCAGACATAATAAATTCCTTGTGTTAATATAGAAGGAATATTTAAATTAATGGCACGTAACTGTTAGAAAAATTTGTTAAGGTACAGAGATTTCTATAAAAATCATGATAATTTATCTCATCATGACATGGTGAAGAGTTTCTGTTAATATTCACATTTAGAATTGGATTATAAATAATTTCTGTGAATAGAAGAAATATATTTTGGTGAAATTACCTTCTGAGATCGTTAAACTTAGATGCCCCAAATCTGTTGAGGAATCACATCTTAGAAAATAATTGCACGGACGGACCTTCTTACTAGTTGTCATGTTCTTTGTTTCAAAAGAATTAAGTATTCGCGAGCACTGCATTGCCAGTAGCTTTTAATAGCTACATGGCCAAATGTGCCACGTGCGCATGGTTTTTAGCTAATTGTAATGAGGCAAAAACCATGCGTTTTCCATGCGTTTATCCAAATGCATGGAAAACGCACCTGGCACAATTGGCCATGTAGGTGTCCTTAACTGTAATGATTTTTACCTTTATTCAACTTCGAATCCCAGTTGTAACATATCGACCTGATTAAAGTCAATCGCTTAGAAATGTCAGGAAGGAAAAAACACAATTTCTGTACACTCCATCCAAAATATGAGATCACTTCAATATGTACATTATTAATGTGGCATCATACTTTTGGAGGAGAGTGTACTTACTCTGGCACTTAACATTCGGTGGCGTTAAGCAAGGACTCAGAGTGTTTCCTTCATTTTTCTGTCTTTCCCACATCTTTGATACATTACAAACTTCAAGTGACTGTTTTTCAGGTGGATACGATGAACAAGATGCAAATAAAAGGAATTTGATTGCCTTGAATTTGCTGGCTTAAAGCTTTCTGATTGAGACACATCTTGTTCAAATCCAGAAGTAGTCTAGTTTCTCCTCAAAAATGACAACCAACCTAGTTTGAAGTTTGCTTGACTTGGCTCACAAATTACATCAAAATTGCAAATGCAATCAATTTCATTTTCTCTTACAGTGAGCAAGGTGCTGTCCTCCCAGCATGCCTGTCTCCCATTTCACCAAATTCAGCACTCTTGGCTACAAGTCGCAGACCAGTTGATTGGTTAGTTTCCTGCTTGTTTACCTTGCCTGTTTACTTAGAGTCTCTTGTAAGGTTTGGTTAGACAGTTTTTGGGTGCACCCTGCTTGAATATCTCAGCCACAAAACAAGACTTGTGAGAATATTTAAATTCCAGGCAAGAATATTCTGATGTAAAAGTATAGCGGTGTCGATTATTTTGCCATTTTGTTTTAGTGACGGCTCTGCCCAAGATTCGAACTCACATCCCCACACTGGAACCAGCCAGAAGCTCAATACTGCACACATATTTTATGGTCTGTTGGCTTCTGATTCAGGCTATTTTTTTAACAAGTTTTTTTTCTTTACTTCACACCCTTACAGCCAATTTCATAGATTTGGAAATCAATTCATAGAATTGAAAACTAAATGCCAGATATGTCATGTGAACCCAGGACTCTCATAAGTTGGGGGATTGCCTTAACCAATGGGAGTCCTGGATTCACATGACGTCCTCTGGAGTTAAGTGTCCCAGTCTATTTTATATGAGTTAAGCTGTAAATTCTCTTCATCAGTATATACAGCGCTGTGTAACAGAATGTACCAATGTATGATCATTGACCTCAAATTGTGAATGATTGAATGGGTTTTGTGTGATCAGTTGTGTTATGTGAGAACACAGTAAGAAGGGCATATATGAACAGTGTGGACAGGTGGAGCGCATTAGATTAGTATTGTATTAACTCTGACCTTATTTATTCACAAACTCACTAACAAAATATCCTGTCATCTGACGCAATTTTTGCATAACAATCGTGACGGATTGTGTTATAAACTGTCAGCATACTGCTCATGTAGCAGGATTGTGTCAACAAACAGCTATTTAACCTGACCCAGCAAGGGCTCATTTTCATTTCCAGTTTGTCACGCAAACAGGAATTCTCTGCTGTCCTAAAATTTCATTTAAAGCCATTTATGGATCCTTACTGGATTTCAATCAGTTTCAAGACGTCAATGATACATTCTTAAGAAAATTGATGGTGACCAGGTAAGCACATTGTTTATTTATTCACATTTTAATACTGCAATTTACTTTCCATTAATAAATTGTCAATATTAAACAGTTAGGCCTTAAGGGGTATTTAGACAGACAGACAGACAGAAATCTTTATTGACGCGTGCTTGTCAGCACCCAGGGTACATATCTAGGGTACAGAAATGTGTCCTCGTTATTTCAATTAAATGACATAATATTTATTTATTGCCAAAACAGTGAATGTTGTTGACAACTTAATGGCTTAATCAAACAAATAGGGTCGTTCCCATTGTCACGTATTGCTTTAATATGGCGTGATTTAAGAAATAATGATATGGCCTTAAACCTACGTACCTTTTGTTGATTAAGTAATTATTGAGAATTTTTGTTTGGAATTAACATTTATGAGTGAATGTGGACAGTGTACGTGATATGCATGAAAATATTGACTAATTTAAAAATATCATATTCTGTATGTTCCATAAAAACATCTATATGTTGAACACCAGTGCAATTTGTAGATGAACATGCTAAGAGACCATGCAAATATACACCGCCCTGTAAAAGTATGAGACAACTTTAACCACTGTATTCACAGTCATTGACAATTGATCTTATGACATTATTTTTTGGGGGATGGTGTATGTTGGTTTTAATTTGTGTAATTCTTGGAAGATAAAAAACAACAAAAAACAAGCGTAAACAATTCGTGTGGTGTCACACAGTTTAGCAATGAGTATGCCAATATAATGTGTTACATAAATAAAGCTGCCACTAATGGTGACGATCTTTGCAACAAGTTGTATTTTTCACGTTTTTACAACTAGTTTCCTCGTGTGTGATATTTACATACATTAATATGATTTGGTGTAGGCCTGTGGTAAACTCAAATTCATGCTAACTACAAGCTTGTAACAATATTTCCATGTTTATCAGAGTGAATCAGACAATATATTGAATATTTTGTGCTCCTTAGAATTTCTATACTTTATAGATTCAGTTTCTCACACGTTACTCACGACCTTACTGTATTTACTATATGATCAATCTTTATATATGCAATTATTTGGCCATTTGGCTCTAGTTTTGACATGTTGTACACAAAAAGACTTATTTGTGTTTTAAGAAACCATTCATCAAAACTATATTAGAGTATCCACAAAAAAAGACTAACTTTTAAATGAAATCTAATTCACAATCTTTTCATAAAGCTCATTACTCAAGTCTGTTTGCATGGTCTACCTGAGTAAACAATTATTTTCCTATCAATTTTACATTCGATTCTACCTCGTTGTGACGTCTGACCTTCGTACAAACAAAATGGCCGACTGATTAATAACAAATTCAATTTGTATGCATCGCCATGCATTCTCACTTTAAGAAATATTTATCACATTTGCTTGGCAATAATCACGCCATTCAGTCACGAGCCATAGGATAGGATAGGATAGGATAGGATAGGATAGGATAGGATAGGATAGGACAGGATAGGACAGGATAGGACAGGATAGGACAGAACAGGATATGATAGGACATAATCCCAAACGATATTTGAAATATTCTGCAAAATATTTGATTGCCAAAAATGTCTGGATAAGGCAATTAGATGATTCATACTATACACTTCCCAATTGTTTTTGATGAATCAAAAGAGCATTGGTCAGCTCTGATGAAGGTCCCGGGACTCGGGTTCGATCCCAGGCCCGGGCACTCTTCACGAGCTACATCCCAGCAGGATGTTGATTGCATGATACATTAAATTGAAGGTGCCTCGTGCTCAGTGTCTATGCTGAGGCAAGTAAAAGACTCCACCCCTGGGGTAAATGTGTAACATGGTGTGGACTCCAAGCCATATCATCTTATCATTATGTCTGCCTCTGGCAGCTGGTCATATAAGCTGACTAAGCTTCAGACCCAGTAGCATTGAGGCATAAGACATTAACTGTTTATGGTACTTAGAGGACAGTGCTTTACTCCGCAGGGTACAGTTCACTTAATAGAGGGGGTAAACATTTTGTTGGAAAACAAAGGGATCTTTTCACTTCTGGGGTTATTAATTTACTTCGTTTCTAAGCGCGTGATTTCTTTCGTTGACCAACGTCTTTAAAACCACTATACCCAATTTCTCAACTTATAAAGCACAGAGCAGTATCTAAGTTTCCTGGACGGACTGCTATTTGCAATCACTGCACGTTCATTGTTAGCTCAGCCCAAATCATACGTGATTCTCTGAGAGATGCTTGGCAGGATGCTCTGCTAAACACAATAAGAATATGACAAACCCAATATCATTTCAAAGTGCTCCCAAGGGACCGAACGCTGCATCCAAATTGGACTGTATGAAGCCTTAATGTGTGAGAGAGGCGAAATGGAGCTCGGGGTATGAAATCAGCAGAATTCACACCGCTGCCTTCTTGCAAGCCTGAGGAAAAATGGTGCAGAAAGTACATGGTTGGATGCCAAGGCGACATTTTCCACCTTGAAAGACTCCACATAATGCCCACGTCCATCTCACATTCAGAACAATCTCCTCAAAATTAGTCTTTGGTTGTTTTGCCATTGAGAAGTCTATTGACAGTGGAAGTGCCGAAACGTCTGCAGTGGTGGGGATACATTTTTGCATGTTAGATACGTTTGTATCTACACAATTTGCTTATTTGGCAAAAATGTAAAAACAAACTATGCTGAGACAGTAATTAGTACAATTGGTAAGGTTCAAATGACTTTATCAAGTGGCATAGTTTTCGATCGATTTACAATATTCCTTAAACTTTCATCGTTATTGAGGCTGCCTAATCATGACAACAATGTTATGATGGTAGAGCCTAAAGTTCTATGCCTAGACAGCACGTTAAGTTGTAGCAGCTGAAAAGATAATTTTGCTGACACAGTTCTGGGTGATATCGCCACACCTGTATGAACCAGGGAATCTGATAAGGCAGCTCTTTGATGATGACAGCCTGGCCTCGTTCATAACTGGCCCATGATAGTGCCACTCAGGCAAAAACATACCTCTCCAGGCTGTCCTGATACTATGGTGATAGGTTATTTGGAAAGACATTATTTATCAAATGGTCTGTGTGTGCTGGGCAATTCCTGAATGGCAGCGACATAGGCTGACCAGGGACTCATTTCAAGGCCTCTTTGACCAGGGACTCATTTCAAGGCCTCCTTGACCAGGGACTCATTTCAAGGCCTCTTTGACCAGAGACTCAGATCAAATCAACTGAGCTGCAAAAGTTTGTCACATTCCTACTTATCTGCAGCTTAGTCTGCTTATATGAGAAGTACAGGTAGAAGTAATGATGAGATGCTAATGCTAGGTGTCCCTACATGTCTGATGTAGTGACTTTACTTGCGCTATATACTAATCCTCCCTCAAAGCTGATGGCTGATTGGTCAAAATTTGTTAAATGTATGTTTCTGTATTCACAAAATGGTCAACTCTGCCACGCCCTCTCATCGGATATTCTTTTTCTCAAAGGTCATTCAACACTCTAAAAAAAACATGTCCAAAATTCCAACCATGTACTAGTTTTAATTTCTTTAAAAACCAATATAAATTATTTGGTATTTTCAAAAATCTAAATTTCTGGTGTTTTACAATACTTAAATACAGAAACCATTAAAAATTGTCAAATTGAGTTTCACAAGTGGCTTATATAACATAAGCTGCCTTTTTGTCTGATAATACACCACACATAGATAAAGAACGATCACATCACTCTATGATTCACTAAGTGGTCGTATAATTCATTTTGGTTCTTTAAAATCTATTGGTTTTTTAAACAACCAAATTTGTCCGTAAATCGTTTAGAGTGGATGATCAGATTTAATATTAACGCCTTTCCATTTCCATTCTTTGTAAGGCAGAGCAACATAGTTGACACCAGGCTCAGCCGCCACGTGTTGACAACAAAAACACGAATACCGTTGGTGGAAGATCATATCACTAAAACAGCCAAGGACGAAGAATATCAAGTTTGTTTACGTCGGCATTTTTTTCGAAGTTTTAGCCCTGTTGATTCAGACGGCTGGCTGTCAAATTGCTTCCAAAAGAGAGACAGAGGATGGTGGTGGTGGTGGATTGGGGCTTTACGTCCTATATTTCTGCCCCTGATGGGCTAATTAGGACAGGCAGGGACCATGGCAATGAGACGAAGGATGAAACAGCCATCCAACATAGGCTCAACCGGGAATTGAACCTGGGATACAGTGGTTGGAAGCCCAGCGCGCTACCACTGAGTTAAGCCCCCACCCAAGAGAGACAGAGGATAAAATCGAGTTTATTCCAGTATGCTCAAAATAAAAATGTGATATAATACCCAAATAATGATGCAAAAACTGTCAACAACTTATTCACTTTTTCCCTTGGAAATGTTTGGGATTCCTACTGGAGCTATCTTTATTAAACTATGTTGATTGTATGTAGTGGAAATTCATGTTTGCTGAGTTCCCTGAACGAAATTTTCTTGCAAAAACATGTGACTCGTGGCAACATTATAGTTTTAATGTAGTGTCTCTACTTTCAAGTGTTTTTTCTATAAACAAAATTGGCACCTGCTCCTGTGACAGAACAAACACTTTTGGGTATTTTAAATTTAAATCAGTCAATATACAAACACAGGGTGGAGTGTAGGGGTTATTGGTCCAATTATTTTGGGTTGTGGATGTTTGCTTCTTGAAGAATGTAAACAGATAAAATGGATGGATAAGCAAGGGGGTGGCACATTTGATGGATGCAGCCTTTTTGAGAGTGGATGCCAGCGTGTTTGAATTTTTGAAAAACTGAAATTCATAGGGTGATGGAGATTACTACTAATAAGCAAGCTGAGCAACTGGCCCTTTAAAGAAATTTTGGAAGATTATTTACTATGCTTAGGCTTTCATTTGAACTCTGTAGTCTGTCAGAGCTCTTTTTATCTATTATCCTACATTAGTTGTAATTATAACAATGCATGTCAATTATACAGATTATGGTGTCTCTTGAACAAGTCACCTATACTAGAAGTCACAAACAGGGTGAGGACTAAAAATACAAATAAACTGCCAACTACTTTAAATTTCTTCTTAACAATGCTTAACTCCTAAGTACATTTTTAGGATTTCCCAAATATATTTGCAACGAGCAATGAGGGGTGCGTGTATATTTAGTGGGATATCAACGTTATATGTCTAATTTGTATAATGAATTGTATCATCCAAATTAATTCTATTCAGTATATGCATGGAGTCATAAGCACTTATAACTCCATGGTATATGCTTGCCCATATGATCCACAACTTTTTGAATTCTTATAACATCGATCAGCGTGGTAATGTGATCAAGTTTTTTGTCTGCACCATGAACCAGGGATTGCAGGACGGTAGAATCTGCAGCAATCCTGTGACAGTGTTAGTTACATGTACTCCTGCTATTTTATACATGGCCAATTGTGCCACGTATGTTTTCCATGATTTTGGATAAACGCATTGAAAATGCATGGTTTTTGCCTCATTATAATTAGCTAAAAAACCGTGCGTTTTCCATGCATTTATCCTTCTCATGGAAAACGCATATGGCACATTTGGCCATGTACCATACTATCATTTAGGCCTTTTAATGGCTGTAACTTCTTTCTTTCCTGTCTGCAATTTCTTGAGGTTAACATGTTCCACATCTTTTTAATTTTCTTCCTGAGTTCCCTCGGGTTGGGGGCCTAGCTCAGTGGTAGCGCACTGGGATTCCAACCACTGGGTCCAGGGTTCGATTCCCGGTCGAGCCTAAGTTGGATGGCTGTTTCATCCTTCGTCTCATTGCCATGGTCCCTGCCTGTCCTAATTACCCCATCAGGTGCACAAATACAGGACATAACGGCCTAATCCACCCACCACCACATCCTGAGTTCCCTCTCTCTGTCGCCTCGTCTTGTTCCGGAGAGAAATATTGATCTATTGAATATATGGACGGTGATCTTAAGCATGAATAACAAGAAATATTGTGGGTAGAATCGAAAATGGGTCATTTCAGAATGCAAAGTGGGTGTTTTCATCCAAGGAAGACCACCAAAAGATGATGTTATGCTATGCTGTCCCACAATAGCCAGAGGGATGGGTCGTTTTGACGGTAAGACAAGGCGGGCCAGACACTTGGCTGGGGCTAAATGGAGCAATCATGTCAGCCAGAAATTCTGAGATTTCCTGTTAGGAAAAGGGCTAAAAAGATAGAAGGACTCATCCGATAGCCCCTTTGCGCACATCGGCAAGATCAATTCTCAGGCACGTTCCACAAATCAGTCCGATGGCCCCAGGATTGGACCACATTTTACTCATCATACCAACGGCTGGCCATATCCACATTTCTTATATATATTCATATGCAGTGCTACACAGCCGTGAATTTAAGAAAAAAGACTTCCATACATATGCATTAGATGGGGCACACTCACTTTTTTCATGCATTTTGTAAGCTTACTTGAGATAAATTCAAGACGCAGTTGCAGGAAGTATTGATTATGTGTAGTGCAATGACGCTTTTTACATTCTAAGAACTGTCATTGAATCATGGAGCTGTTCATGACTAGTATTACATATAAAGTCTGTATATTTCAGAGATAATCTGAACAATTTTAATTTCAAAAACTCTCCATATCTTCTTACACGTCTAACCAAAGCGTATACACTATATTTTAGCATTCATTGCGAGAAATGGTAATATAAATCAAAATTCCATAATAACTGATAGTTTCGCCATAGAATTCCCATGCATTGAGTCATACTAAACAAGCTGAGCTTTCAAATCCTATCTTTCTCAAATTAGCGTATCATTGCCATGGTGAGCCATATCTATTCTTAATCTGTGGTTTGAAATAGCTTAATGAGGCTCTATCATTTCGCCTGATTCCAAGATAACCATTACATTTCACCGCATTATGTAAATGATGATGGAGCATTATCCCGCACAGCATTTGGCTTTTCCAAACCCAGTCAGGATTTTCCCAGCCACATTAGACAATGATTTCAGGGTCTGTGCTTCTTGCAAATGGGTAGTTATCCTTCCCCATCTCCGCTCCATTCAGTACTTTGTTGGTCAGCACATCAGCTGTATTTTGACTGGTTTCTTTAATAATGACCTAGTGGCTAAGTTCATTTCCATAAGAAAACATTTGATTTAAAGTTAGTTGTGCTCACGATGGAATTATTGATATGTATCAGACGATTTCTGAAATGTGCTACCTTCTGCCTCTCCCATACTTTTCCTGCAGAGCTTTTCATTTCCAAGCTCTGTCAATGAACTCTAAAGTTTGCTGGTATGCTGAATGACTATACAGAGATAAATGACATTGGCTGTCACCAGATAACAAAACAATGCGAAGAAGGGTGTGTCTCCCTTGACTCCAGGGTGACTGGTGAAGTTACCTTAGAACTTTTGGACTGTCAATATAGACTAAAAGAATCAATTCTGTTGTGCACCTACTGAGGTGAAAGATCTTATATTTCTCTGGTGTACATTATATAATTTTTAACATAATCATGTAACTATTTTGTAAAATTTTTATAATTCAATTTCTTTTTTTTCATTATTGCCATAGAATAAACATAATAATAATAAAAAATAATAATTGCGAACTGCAAACCATATGAGAGATTCTCCCCCTGATAGTCGAATTCATCGACTTGGAAATCACCCGTGGACGTCATGTGAATCCAGGACACCCATTGGCTTATAGGCAGTCCCTCAACCAATGGGAGAACTGGATTCACGTGACGTCCTCTGGAACTGAGTTTCCAAGTTTATATAATTGGCTGTAAACTAATCAACTGAAGTAAGTGAACTCCACTAATAAAAAATGCCCTTTTTGCAATTAATTTGTTTTAGGGTTCATAAACTAAAAAAGGAAACACAGCATAATTGAATTAATCCACATTCACTACTCTGCCAGCTGATGTCCTCAGATCATGATATATTTTTAAAAAGCCGTGAGTCTTTGATGAACTATCACTTTTTATTAACTTTTGGGGAATTCACTCACATACACACGGCACTGCATATAGTGTATTATCAGGGTATTGAGTGGCACATTGCTCTTTATAGAACTAGGATAACTAATAAGTATATGCACTGTGTGTCTTCACCGCACAGCCCAGCGACATAAAATTATGACATCTTTTGCTTGTTTACTCATCTAGAGTTAATTAATCAATTACTCTTACAGTTTATAGGCTGGCTTATGGTATTAAAGGATTAACAATGAAATTACATAATAATTAAATTTTCATGAGCTGAGTTTACGCAATTCTTGTTCTGACAAGCAGGCAATTCAAAAAGATTGTCTTAACTCAACCAATATGAATCCGTTTCTCTTGTATTTTTATTAGAAGATTTCTAAAGCCTATACTCAGCTTATCAGCTAGTACATATTAACTCATCATTTTGTTTAACTAGGTAAACTAGCCAAGAATGTGCATAATTAGGTCACTGGGCTGTGAGGTGACGACACCCTGTGTATGTGTCTATCAGCCTTTAAGTTAATCAATTTAATTGGTCATAAAGACTTTCTTTGGTCATAATCAATCATGTCATTGCAACATTTCAGAATAAGCAATACAGTGGGGTACGAATGATTTCCAGTGTTAAATGTCATATTCAACCGTACATCATAGTTCTTAGAGTGAGCTGAAATACAATTCTTATCCTCGTTCCTGATTCAATTTCTGGTGATTGAATCAAGTGGAATATATTGCTGCCATTTGCTGGTATAATATTCAAGGAGGAAATTCGCCGCCCTGGGTACTTCCCTTTGATTATGAATATGATGGTCTGCATCCAGATCCCAGATTCACTTCCTATTGCTATGGATATTTAGAGGAATGATCGCCTGGCCCCTGGCCTCAATGTATGTCTGATACCGAAGTTTCCTTAGGGCATGGTATGGGGCTATGGAAGTTGAAGTATATTGTCCGATGGAAACTAGAGCTCATCGAGATATGACACCGTCTTAGCGGAATTGCCCGGGAGAGGTGATCCAAGGCTATCCGCAATACCCTGAATCCAGATTAAGCTCACATACATTGACAAAACACATCTCCAATAGGGCGCATGGATCTGATTAATGGTCCATGCTCACCCCCAGGGTGAAAGAGGGCCCCAGGAGGAGCTCCTAACATTGACAATATCCCTTTCTGGCTTCCATCTGAATGGAAATGGCAGAACCCAAGACATTCACTCAGGGTAACTCCAAGTCATTGATAAGTTGTGTGTATATTTGCCCCATGTGAGTGGCCACATCGCCCCATTCGACTGCAACAGATTAGATTTCTAACTGTACATAACGTTTATGACCAGCCCCCTTACTCAGATTCCTACTCAGCTGAGATGAGGTCCTCTCTTAAAACATTGAGGTTCCCCCCTCTGGACTGGTTGCTTCCTAAAGGAATGAAGAGGATAGGAGGTTAAAGGGTAACCCACAACCCAATCACATCCATGGCAACAGAAAATGGCAAACATCAAATCTGTGGCGATGAAGCAATTTTCGAAAGGGATGTGTTTTTGTATGATTTGTATCTGTCATAAAAAGTAATCAAATAACCACTATCTCAGATGTGTATTTGCATTGTACTGTACTGTACTGTACTATACTGTATTGTATTGTATTGTGTACACTGACAAGGCGCCACCAATTTAACGTCACATGCAATCGACATCCAGCCGAGATCAAGCTCACGCTGAGTACCTGGGCTAAGCTTTGAATCTGGGACCTTCGGCAGAGCTAATGTATGGCTTACCCACTGTTCCACTCCATTGCTACAGTGATGATTGGGATAGGTTGGTAAGCAATGTGTACCGCATTCTAACAACTACAGCCAATTTCATAGACTTGGAAACTTAAGTCCAGAGGATGTCATTTAAATCCAGGACACTATTGGCTGAGTGACTGCCTTATCCAATTTGATTCCTGGATTCACATGACATCCTCTGGACTTAAGTTTCCAAGTCTATGAAATTAGTTGTAAGGAGTGAGGTGTTAACGTCCCTATGTGTTAACTACGGTGGGTTTTTATTAAAAACGGCCTGTCAAATTCAACCTAGCCAGACAAAGTTAAACAACTAAATGGAACTGTCTGGCTATAGCTGGCTACTCAAAGCTTGATTTACAAGCACCATCTGGTTCATAAGTTGAGAGTTACGCATATTTGTCATTTATTGTTGAATAGATACACATCTATTGTACATAAATATTTATGATATATTTCATAAATTTCATTTACCAAGATTTATATTTTTTCAATGGTGGTAGGTGTAAGCTGACTATAAGCTAGGAGTGGACAGAAGTGGCTGGCTTTAGCCAGTTATAGCTACAGCCAGGAATATGTTTCTACAGCTGTCTAGAGTCGACTGTATTTTATGAAGAAAAAAATGAAAATCGACCTCTGCAAGTTCATGTCCATCGACTCATGCCTGAATTATGGATAGCAGTGATTTTCGAGCAGAAAGTAGCACAATTCCAAGTTCCTCTGTGGCCTTTTATTTAAAAGTTATTGTATTATGTTGCCTTAATAATTAAGAATTACTTTAACTATTTATAATTCACTGATTTTACCACATTTTAATTATGGGATATTGTTATTGGGACACAAAATTGAACAGCTAGTAAAATTGCAGATGTGGATTATTACAGGATGCGATTACAATTGTCGCTCAGAGCTACTTGTAACATCCTTTGTGTGTTCAAGTGGAATAAACAATCTGAATCTGAATCTATCTATCCTCTGGCCTTCAATAAAAAATTGGAAGGTTCAATAATCATCGTCTTGATTGTGACATTTTACTGAAACAAAATGCTGAAGCACAAAAGTGCAGAATTCAGGTGAAATTACAAGAAATGTCGAGTGAGGTTAATTGATTTGATGCGTCGTTGTACCAGTGTTAGGTTTTCTGAGGTATGGCCACTTAACAGAGGTGGAAATAAGGTTTTGTAGACCAGAAACAACATGTACAGTTTGTTGGTCTTCATGGTAGGATTTTTTTAGGGATAATTACATTAAATTTACTGAGCAAAAAGTGTAATAACGGCTCACTATGTTGGCAAAGATTCCAATTGTCATTATCAGGTGCCTTGGAAATACCATAAATAGGTGTATGTATAATCAAAATATAAAAAATAAAATATATACTCATAGCCTAGATGGTTTCAAATATTATTTAAAACTAAATTTTCTAGAGTCTTATAATTTCAGTTGTGATATAACTAATTGTTATATTTGTAATGGTTTGGGTTGACCAGTGTCATCTCTGTCATCTCTGGCATGGATTTACTGTCATTTATGCAATCGTTGTAATTTTTTTTTATTTAACTTTTTTTTTTAAGTCTACCACTGAGTGTCTGTCCCTTGCCACTGGTTGCAAGATTGAAATTTGAAAGACAAATTAATTTCTTTATATTAAGACTAGGGTGGCCCCTTGGCAGCGACATCAAAAATGTCTTAAAGGGGTCCCCCTACTTAAAGCAAATTATAATAAACCTGATTGTAATGTTGTATTTTTGATACCAGCTTTAAGTTAAATAAATATATCTGAATCTGAATCTGACAAGAGCTTAAATTGAGAAATTTTTTTACACCAAACTCTTGCTCATTTGATTGACGCTCAGATTATTTCCCCCATATATATGTCATAAATTCGTCTCTTCTGTGCCTGACTTTCTGACACTAGTATGGTGTGCTTTAGCAGCTCTGAATTATATAAATTTTGGCCACTGAGTGTGACATCGCTCACGACACATGATCCTGTCATTGTTTTCCATAAAAAAGAAGGATTTGATGTATTTATATAAATATGTATATAGAATTGTTTTGCTCGACTCTCACAATGTTGTTCATGAAGCCACCAAAGATTCAATTGTCAAATGAGCACGACATTTTGAAGTTGCACAGCACAATGGGAAACATACACTGTAGGACAGCATATCCTTGGCTTACACTGTATCTACAGGATCATCATGCAATTGACTTGAGACTGTCACAATATGATCATGATATGACATGCACTTACAGTTTATACTACCAAATATCTAAAGTAATATACAGGTAACTGGAAAGCGGAAAGACTTATTTCTGTGCAAATAATGTGGCCATATTTTTACAAGTTCAATAAAATTGTTTATACGGAATAAACTTTTAGTTGTTAGCCTCAAAAATAGAATAATCAATTCAGCAGAACGACCTGATCTCATCAAATTCTAAGCCTGCGGATATATTATTCTCAACAGGGAATGATGGATGTGAATTTAGTTATCCAAATGTAAAAAAGCTAGTAAGGGAGTATCATTAACACGGATGCCACGTATTGGAGTTGATTTGGTTTTAAAGTTTTTGACATACTAATTTATCATGACTGAACCTAATACTTTCTTGCTTATTGCTTCATTCTGGTTGCAAAGTTCTTCATTTAATCAAAACCTCTGATGGATGTCTTGGTTAAAGCACCAAGCTGTTCAATGTATATCTGGGGCAAGTTTAAATTGGTCTGGACAGTTATGATTTCAGGTAGACTATACTACATGGCCAAATGTGCCACATGCGTTTTCCATGAGAAGGATATATAAAAAAATTTTATTGACAATCTAAATCAAAAAGATATATGTGTCAGGATAAATGCATGGAAAACGCATGGTTTTGTCTAATTAAAATTAAGTGAAAACCATGCGTTTTCCATGCGTTTATCGAAATGCATGGAAAACGCACATAGCACATTTGGCCATGTATACATCAAGCCTGTCAGCCACTTTGACTTGGGCCAAATGTAACTTGATATCATTTTGGCCAATACTTCAGCGAGATGGGACACTCACCCTTATATGATCTTATGCGGAATATAACTAGCTATCAAGTTATCATATATGGCATTTTGAAGCATTTCTTCCACATCGCGGCATCACCTTGGCCGCGTTTGACCTTGATGCATAAAATTGCAACAAGATATGTTATAAAACAACTGCGGTTGATTCTTAAACATGATTATGTTCTAGAGCCTAGCCTTAAAATTGTCACAACTCGTTTGAAATAAAAAATTGCCTGACAATCGTGGGTCAGAATAAGAGCTGCATGGTTTGCTAGTATTGGTGATCACCCTAGCTTTTAGTTAGTTTTAAGGCCGCCTCTTTATTGAGGCTTCTTTACTCGATAAACAAGAGTAGTCATATTTCATGGGTGTGCTTGAACAGATGAACGATAGAAATAGTCGTCAAATTTAAATAATAAAAAGATTTGTAGCTAGGTCGCTGATCAGGAACAGTCAGTGCATGTCCATACAGGTTTGAAATGAATACAATTCATGTGTATTCACTTAAAATAATACTATTTTACACTAATGGACTTTAAAAACGCATAGGTAAAACATGTTGTACAAACCCGCAGTTATGAGTTTTTAAAATCCATCAGTGTACATTTTAAAATGTTGACGATTTTTGATTTTGAGTTTCTGTCTCGGTCTGCTATCTGTTTGTTGTATGATGTATATTGCCTGTATTCCTTAAATACATGTTCTAAATTTAATTTATCTTATTTCAGCCAGGAACTGGTCATTTAGGCTTTTGCAGTGTTTCCTGCCTTTTGGGCTGGTCTCGTCACACTATGATGATGTCTGTCAAGTACATGCTGTTGAATTTCCAGATTTTCTTGGCAGAATTTATTTCTTCCCAAATATAGATGAGTCATTTTTCAAGAGCATTCTTCATATATTTCACATTTGTGGTTTGATAATTCATGCTCTTCAAAATAACCTTGATAGCTCTGTTCAAGAACAAATGAAAGTCACGAGTGCTTTTCACCAAGCACGAAACGATGGAGCAGTGTATATATTAAAATTTCATTTTCCACAGAAGTCCCAATAGTTTTCTTCCTTAAAGAATAGTTCTCTTCTAAGACAATATAATTGTTTGTAAACCTAGCAATAATGCCTTGAAGATCATGGCATGTGATTTCTGCGAACAATTTGTGGCTAGGTTGGTAAACTTGTTGGCTTTCTTGAATTTCATGACCAAAAAATTGAATGCTTAACTTCGACCCACATTTGTTACTATGACGTGAAATGAACTGACTTTATGAGACAGTGAATATCACATTAATTTATATTCTTGTGCCTACATGACAAAAACATAATGTTTAACCCATTACATGGTCAATTAGTGATAAAAGAGCAACATGGTTTACATAAGCAAGAGCCTCAGTGAACTGAGGTTCCACATGACAACCAGGGGTGGGGGCCTAGCTCAGTGGTAGCGCGCTGGGCTTCCAACCACTGGGTCCCAGGTTCAATTCCCGGTTGAGCCTTAGTTGGATGGCTGTTTCATCCTTCGTCTCATTGCCATGGTCCCTACCTGTCCTAATTAGCCCATCAGGTGCAGAAATACAGGATATAAAGCCCTAATCCACCACCCACATGACAACCATAAAATGCATACCTAATCGAACAGCAGATGACTGATGTCATGTTCTGCAAACTGAATAACTACCCTAAATAATTATTACAAATATAATCGCAAATATATGAAAGGTATAAGAATGAAGGATCACTTTGGTCGTCGAGAAACAACACGGAGCCGAAATGGTGCCGACATGGAGCCGACATGGTGCCGACATGGAGCCGACATGGAGCCAATGTAGGATGTCAATAAAAAAAAAGCTAACTTGAAACTGTATCTTTGAGGGGGGCATTGAAAAGCCCACAGCATGCGATTGTTTTGCATTCTTAGTGTTGGCGAAGCAGAGGACAGGGTGTCTAAGCAGAGGAAACAACAATAGTGCTCATCATGGTGGGTCTTAGGACAAAGCAGTCTGCTCAATGCTTCATTTTGAGTGTTTGGTGGCGAGGCTGGTGGGGCCATCCAACAAACCCTTATCGGGGGTCATTAGCCTACAAATGAATTGCTTGCATTACTGTAACAGTCCTTCTCTGTGCTAGCCTGCAGTCTATACTGTGCTCTAACCGACTACTTTAGACACTGATTTGGCTCCCCGTCCTTTGAATAAAGTCTCACTTTGCGAGGGACTTTAGCACAGTCCAGCAATGACTCCTCCAATCCATTATCGACGTCATAACTCAGGTCGTTGCAACGCTCTTGCGCTTTACTTGATCCTCAGTGTTTTTTACCAGCCACACCTTAGAGGAACCGTGTCGTTTCCTTGGAAATAGCGGATCAGTTTCTTCTTTGTCATGCAATAATAAAACCACTGTTCTCTGGGAAACCATGTGGTATTGTATATACTCTGAACACCATAGAAATGAACGAAAAATGTTTCAGCAATAGAGTGATTCATACTTGGCCTGCAAACATCACAAAACCACATATTGAAGAACAATCTATTTCCATGTTGTCTTTAAAGCAGCAATAATGTAACATGATGCTTCCTCACAGAATTTTATGCTAATTAGACTTTTTAACAATTCAATAATGCTCATCCATAATTCATAACTTGTTATAATAAACCCTTATGGACTTTTTGGTGCAGAGCCATGCTTCTTTTTCTCACAGTCTGTTTCAATCCTTGGCACCTTTTGTTCTTTAGACTCATCATTGTGCAATTTTTGTCTGATTTACAGACGTGAATTTGCAACACGAGACCCATTTCTCATCGTGCTTATGATTTTGTGTCAAAGCCCAGGATATTTACAAGTCAAAGTGTCACACTATCAGGTCCTGGCTTTACCCAGAATCAGGGCAGGATAACAAGCACAGTTGATTCAAACATTCAGCCAAGATAAGAACTGACGCGCACACACACAATGCCAGCAAAAATATTACTGACAATGCCATGACCCAAAATAAATAGGCAGTGACAGAAAAAAATTGTTTTTATTTAAAACTATCTGATTAACCAGATCTTAATGACTTTCAGGACAGCTACCTCTCCCTGACCTCTTGGTTTCTTGTGAACATTTTAAAATTGAAAAACCTTCCAAATGCAATGGTGTCAGAATCAGAATCTCTTTAAAGATTCGATCTGGTAAGTACACTTGAAAGAAAGATCAAGAACTCTCCCTGCTGACATTTCATGGTCTTATCTGTTGGATGTGTATATATCAGCATTATACATTGTTAAAGTAAAAAGAAATATACTAATATGGTTTCCATAAATAGGATTGGCCCTAGCCATATAACATACTTCTGTCCAGAGCATCCTGTGCAAAATGTGTATCCAATATCCATAGATATTACACACAGTAAACCAATATAAAGTGATTATGTTGACAAGATTGGTAAGTAGTAAAGAATCTAAGCAGCTGGGTGGTTATTAGTTTACACAGTTGAGGCATCAGCTGGTTACCATATTGGTAACTGAATGGCCTGGGCTTGTATGTTCACCCTTGATGAACTGCATCCTTATTGGATGTCATTTGCATGAGATGTTTAATTGGCACTGCCTTGTCCCAGGATTGGATGGCTGTTTCACCTTTCGTCTCATTGCCATGGTCCCTACCTGTCCTAATTAGCCCATCAGGTGCAGAAATACAGGACGTAAAGCCCTATGCCACCACCACCACGCCTTGTCCCAGGATGTCTATACGTTTGGCATGCGAAAGACCCCCATGCAGTATTATCACATTTCATCTGTACTGTATGAGGTAGCTGGTCATATTTATCACATCGGTATCATTGAGAAGATCTTTGGTATCCACCGGGAGAGTTTTGTGTGTGTTTTGTGTGTATTAACTAATCCAAGATGGATGCTTATGTGCTCGACACAAAAAGTTAGATACAAAGCAATTTCATCGGTGCACTTAAATATCCGTTTTTTCTTCTCTACTTCCTTGATTCCATCCTGTCAGAAATTAATTATTTCGATAGTCCAGACCCCTGAGATATGAATTCACCAGAATTGTTCTGTGGTGGAAATTACTCCCATTAAATGAGCAAGGTTTGTTATAAAGCAATTTTTTTAAGTTCTTCCAAACAGCATCTGAGTGTATATTCTTGTGTGCAAAATTACACCTCCATCATTGTGGATATTTCAGCGAAACAAACAACAACTAATTTTGAGGAGAGTGTTCTCAATCTGCCATGGATGTTAGCACTATGTGTGGTCTGTCAAGGTGGAAATTGTCACCTTGGCATCTAACCATGCAGATTCTGCACCATATTTCCTCAGGCTCACAAGAAGGCAGCGGTGTGAATTCTGCTGATTTCATACCAGAGCTCCATTTCGCCTCTCTCACACATTAAGGCTTCATACAGTCCAATTTGGATGCAGCATTCAGCCCCTTGGGAGCACTTTGAAATGATATTGGGTTTGTCATATTCTTATTGTGTTTAGCAGAGCACCCTGCCAAGACGCTCTTGGAGAAACAAGTATGATTTGAGCTAAGTCAACAATGAACGTGCAGTGATTGCAAATAGCAGTCTGTCCATAGTCTGGTGTGAGACTGAGGAAGAACAGATGACGCTATGATATACAGTCTGAGAAATTCATCATTTGTCAATGCGGTTGGGTGGTTCTTGTCTATCTATGTGCACTTGATAACACCAATGGAAATTTTGCTAATTAGATTGCTCTTAAGTCTCAGCATGGGGTATTGCATTTTGTATAAACAAATCCAATACAATCAGAAAGATACAAAATGTGTTTGGTGTCCAAGAACATACTTCCACTGATGTATATTACTATCCATCAAAGACTCATGTAAGCAGCTGCCCCATGTCCATGTTTTGTTCAATAGCATCTTGCGTCCATGGAACTTACCTCCTCCCACTTAATATTTCTGACACCCTGGCCCCCATCAGCACCCATTTCTCCTCATCCTTTTCTCATCTTTCCAATTTACCCACCCATATGCCCCCGTTGCAACCCTCTTTTATACCCCCAGCAGACAGCCATCATGTATTTTTCATAACAATGCTTCCCCTTTATCGCTCGGTTGTTTCTTGGCCGTTGAACCTTGTTAAATCCATCATGCTAATGTTTTTGTATAACACCACCATATATAACTTCATACCATTTGTTCTCTCATGTATATTCTTGGGGTCGTTTTCAGTCTTTAAAAAGAAAATACATAAAAACCAGAAATCATGTCCATGAGAGTTCATTGCAGTCATTGTCCTATTCAAGCACCATCCACCTTGTTAACTTTCACCTATATGATATTTTGCCCCCTTTGTCATTCTAAGATTGCCCCACCCACGCATTATGTAATATTACAGCAAAGGTCTAGTAGAATGACATTCTGCTCTTTATTCATAGAGGACACTGACTCCTAAATAATTTCAAACTTGACATTACCATGCAAGCTTTTTCATAAATGCTAGCAATTTTCTTTGTCATTAATTTCTTGAATTGGAGTTTGAAAGAAAAAGATGGTTGCGTGATAACTTTTTTACTTAAATCTACATAAAATTCCCTTGCATGAACTAGAGAAAGTCACTTGTCATGCAGTAACAATTCTTCGGTATAAGAGTATATGCTTTTAAACTCAAATCAATTGTCAATATTTTTTCTTTCTTTGACTTTAAATTGACATGTTTGGCACGTGTATACTGCCTTCTTGCTGAGTGGTGGCAAAGTACTTAGCTAAGTAAAGCTAACATTTCTGAAGACAGATGCACCATGAGAAGAGCCAGGTCACTGATCCCAGCACTGACCTTGATCCCAGCACTGACCTGTCGTTTATAACCACGACTGGGGTAAATCCAAGCAAGAGACCATGAACACAAATGGTCTTTGATGCCATGTAGGGGTGTAAGAATGGAACAGAAGGAGCCAAACATAAGCTCGGCCAGGATGACAGGGAAAGGGTTCTGATCAGATAGCTACTGACAATTGCTTCTCTGATCAAACACTTTTATAGGATGTCTTCAACAGAATCAGTTGGCAGAGAAGCTCTTGACATGATCAATGCCAATACCCTGACTGACAACCAAAGCAATCTGAGATTACTGACTGTTATCAGCAAGACAGAAAATGTGGCTTTGTCAAGCAAAGAAATTAACAAGACTTTCTTCTGTTCTGCTCTGTTCTGCTCTGTTCTGCTCCGTTCTGCTCCGTTCTGCGCTGCTCTGCTCTGCTCTGCTCTGCTCTGCTCTGCTCTGCTCTGCTCTGCTCTGCTCTGCTCTGCTCTGCTCTGCTCTGCTCTGCTCTGCTCTGCTCTGCTCTGCTCTGCTCTATGCCAATTGAAAGCTTTGAAGACAGTATGAATCTGTTTCTTACAAACATTTGCACAATTTATAGAGAATGAACCAACCCTGTTTGCCTGGCGTCATTAAGGAAGCCTATCACAAACACTCTCCATCTAAAATGGTTGTTCATATGGAATATCCAAGTAAGGGAATTTACATGGAATAAGAGGGGACAGTTGCCTCAAATGCCTTCACATTGGCTTCATAATAGAGCGAAACTTCTTTACATTGTCCATACATTTTACAGGGTGGATGCCTAGCACAGTGGTAGTGCGCTTGGCTTCCAACCACTTGGTACCGGGTTCAATTCCCGGTCGAGCCTATGTTGGATGGCTGTTTCATCCTTCGTCTCATTGCCATGGTCCCTACCTGCCCTATTAGGTGCAGAAATACAGGACGTAGAGCCCTAATTCACCACCACCATACATTTTACATATATTTATCAGTATCGAGGACAGTAAATAGCCAAAATGGGTTGGCTCAGTGATAAAGCTGTCATCGTGGTCTGAGGTCCATAATTCTATTCTTTTCCCGAGATCTATTTCGAGATATAGCATTGCATTGTCTACAGTTAGTTTCATAAAAAATGTTTGACTCTAGACGGCTGTAGCGGCCTATACCTTACTGTGATCTAAACATGCTAAAGCCAGCTGCTTCTGTCCACTTCTATAGCTTATAAGAAATTAATCTAATATATCATAAATATGTACTTTTAGATCCGGTTTTGAGTAGCCAGCTATGACAGCTTTGTCTAGGTTCAATTTGACAAGCCGTTTTCACTGAAACTAAATGTACATTCCTCTGGTCTGAAGCTCTGTCGGTTTGTATGACCAGCTGCCAGAACCAGACGTAATGATGAGATGGCAAGGCTGGGAGGCTATCTCGTTGCGCATTTACCCCATGTGCGGTGTCCTTTGCTTTCCTCAACTTAGACACCAACAGCGAGGCATTACTAATTTAACTTTTCATGTGACCAAGTGGACAATCTGGAAATAAAAAACACAGGACCTTCAACAGAACTGACCAATGCCTGAAGGGGTGGTCAAATTGTCATGAGTGGGGATGGCGAGTAAGTGCGGATGACGAAAGATTTTTGATCCTGCTAACCCTTGCCCATACGTCATTCACTCGCCGAGCAATTTACAGATACTCGGGGTAATCCATAGAACGTTCCTGGTCGCTCCAAATCACTCGTGAATATCCGTGGAGAAGGCAAAATTTTTCTAATAACATGTTTAAACATTTGGCGGACATTCCACAAGTAAAATTGTTTACCACTCGGTGTGCGGTTGGCAAGTGGTTGGCGGGTGGTTGGCGGGTGGTTGGCGAATGATCTACGGACATCTGTGGCCATTTGCAACCACTTTCGTACACTCGTGCTCACTCACGGGTGGGTACACAGGGAAGGTTGTCGATTCGTGTATAATCGACATTTAACCTATGTGTGGGGTCTTTTGGTAACCTCAGCATAGACCCCGAGTACAAGACCCCTTCAATTTAATGTCTCGGCATCCAGCTGGGATGTACCTAGCTCATGAAGAGTGCCAGGACTACATGGCCAAATGTGCCATGTGCGTTTTCCATGAGAAGAATAAATGCATGGAAAACGCATGGTTTTTAGCTAATTATAATGAGGCAAAAACCTTGCATTTTCCATGCATTTATCCAAACGCATGGAAAACGCATGTAGCACATTTGGCCATGTAGGGATTGTTCCTACGGACCTTCAGCATAGCTGGCCAATATGAAATGGTGGATGTCTTAACCATTAGGCCACCCAGCTGCTGCTGAAACGAGCACTCATGAGAGATACAATAAAATATTGAATGCTGCCTTCAAGTTCACTCAACACAACATATCAGTTGTCAAATATCACTTGCTCTAAACAAAACCATGAACATTAATCAATACAATCATATCATGCTACTTTTTGCATGCATCCATCCCATAAAAGCCCCCATGGCTATATGAGCTCATGTCCACTGCTTGGATGCTCATGGTTTTGACACAACCGCCCCAAATATCCATCCATGAGGTTAAGCTAACTCAACCATGAAATGCCCCTGATGCGATTTCACCCTCAGCTGTTGTGTTGAAGAGCTCAGTAAAAGCAAGTCAGATGTCAGGATCGAGCTTAATGAAAGAGTACTTAAGAATACACTGAGATTGCCCAGCTAAATGCCAGGGTAATTTGGATATTTTAAGTGCATTGTGTCTATGTAAACCTTATTATAACGTGAATTCATGTAAAATAATGTAGTTGTACCGTGCACAATGCAGTAGTGTTCCATATTGTAGGACATGTGTTCCAATTTCTTTGAGTGGATGAGACTGATATGCTGATCCTCATTGTAGTGTACATGTACTTATCAGTGCATGCGCGGTTTTTGCATAGGTAGGTATAGCTATAGGTGTGTGCGTGCGTGCGTGCGTGCGTGCGTGCGTGCGTGCGTGCGTGCGTGCGTGCGTGCGTGCGTGCGTGCGTGCGTGTGTGTGTGTGTGTAAAGCCCTGTATTTCTGCACCAGTTGAGCTAATTAGGACAGGCAGAGACCATGGCAAAGAGAGGAAGGAGGAAACAGCCATCCAACTTAGGCTCGACCGGGAATTGAACCCTAGGCCCCCGCATTGTAGGTAGGTAGGTAGGTAGGTAGGTAGGTAGGTAGGTAGGTAGGTAGGGAGGGTAGGTAGGGTAGGTAGGGAGGGTAGGTAGGGTAGGTAGGGAGGGTAGGTAGGGTAGGTAGGGAGGGTAGGTAGGGTAGGTAGGGAGGGTAGGTAGGGTAGATAGGCAGGCAGGCAGGCAGGCAGGCAGGCAGGCAGGCAGGCAGGCAGGCAGGCAGGCAGGCAGGCAGGCAGTCTGGTTACTAAGGAAGAAATAAATTTGCAAAAATATTGTACAGATGATTCTCTATCTTAATGTTTAACATCCCTGGGCAGTGGGCCAGCTTCTTATTCACATTGACCAACATGGCACTTATGGTGAAGAGGTGATGGTCATATAAGCTGAATAAAAGCTTCAGGCTCAATAGCAATGAGACATTGACATATAGAGATCAGGGTCCAAGGTCCAAGGTCCAGTTTTGTGACACCTGCTGTTTTTAGCAGTCCCCAAAACCAAGAAGACACACCATAGCCTGCATGGTAAAAGTGACACTGAATCTGGACAGACTCAAGTAGAAACTATAGTTTCCCCTGACAGTGTATTATCTAATTTAAGACCAAGATATTTAACTTGGTCGCTTGATTTTATGGGGTGATCTTCACAATTGATGATAACATTTTTAATCACGCCTCTTTTACGTTTGGAGCATAAAATGATGGTTTCAGTTTTGCCCATATGCATGGATAATTGGATGTTTGTCAGCCAATGATGACAGTTAGCTACATCTTTGCTCAGCTGCATCATCCGCATTCAAGATCAATTTGCTGGATACACAAATTTACGTATGATTGCAAAACATCAGATAACATATGGTAAGGACAGTGTAATCTTTGCCAATTAGTTTTTGGGTTCTTGTCGTATAAGCAATTTATAAAATTAGGAGGATTCATCAGATGTGCAAATGCCATTGCCACCAATATATGCCAAAAACTTTATATGAAGTTAGAGAGAAAGAATTACAGTCAAAGCTGGTTTTTTGGTATTGGCCAGTTTCTAGAGCCATCTCTTATATGAAGTTAAATAAAGTATACTTTGATTAGATTCGAGAGACATATTTGATTAAGCCATCAGTTTTGGTCTGGAACCATTCAGTTGGTGACATGAGGAATTCACTTTGGAAGACCCAGTTAGGATGGTTCTCTATCTCAGCCTGATTGGTAGCCAAGAAAGCCCTCAGCCTATGGGCTGATACTGCAGGACGTGGCGGCGGCTGATAACAGGATTAGTGAATTCTCCAGAGCTTGGTGATATTCTCCTTGGAGAGGGTGTCACTGCTTCGAGTAGAGGGTTCTCTTCCCACCCCCAGAATCAATAAGGTGTCTTTCTCTCATTTGTGCCCCCCTGCTTCCCCTGAGTGTGTCAAGTTCTGCGTATTTATGACACAAAAAGGGCAAGGGACACCCATGTTGTCCCGGGTAAAAGAATATTCCCTTTTGTCTTGTTTAGCGGTTATATCGCCTCTTGCTACCAACTACGCTGTGAAAGACGCTCACGACGCAGCCCAGGACGCCACGACGCTGGCTAGGACGCTGGCTAGGACGCAGGTCAGGACGCCAGAACGCTGCTGAAGGCGCACTCTGCGTTTCACCGTCAAACCAACTGGCTCTCCGATACTATGCATGTAGCTAGTGTCGGTGACTAAACAGCTTCTAGGATTGCGAGGAAACCAATTATCTGCTGTCAAACATTTTGCTAGGGGACGTGAATGGGATGATTACCCTTTTTAATGTGCCATTTCTGACGCTCTAACATCGCCGTTTCCACAGGACGTAGTGGCTTTTCCCCCCAGGGTGGGGACAGTTCTCAGACCTGCAGGTTGGTGCATTTAATTCTTGTTCATTAGTGTTCTTTGTCGTTTTCTCTTGTGGGACTTCTGCTCCTACAACTGTTGGTATTGAACAATCCAAGATCTTCATACCACATGCATTGAATGTTTGATAATGCATAATTATTAAAAGGTGTCATTTGGTCATTATTTTCTACTCAGGGTGACGAATTTAAGGTGACAAAATTAGCAGGATACTGCGTTTTTAGTACAGTCCTAGCTGCTTGAATGATCACATGTCGTGTTTTTTATAAACACATTATTTTTTCCTTCTTTGTGTGTGTGTGACAGTGCATAAAACACGTATGCAATAACACCATAGAGTATCATAAGATAAATATTACAAATATATAAGTTGTTAGATAAATCTTCAAATAATTTGCAGGCTTCAGGGTACCAAATTGAGAGTTGCTAAATGTCATTTACAAAAATGCAAGCTACATCGTTAATTTTTCTATCCTCTAAAATAAACCGATTTTAGAATAATTTTATTCCATTTTTTAAATCTTTTTGGTATAATTTCCTCGAATTCCTAGCTTTATCCTGATTCTCCATTTAAAAGATGAATGTTTGCCGCTGCTCCCAGCATTCAACATGAGCTGAATGGATTTTGAGACTTCTGAATTGGATTACTGAGGGACTTTGGTGCCTAATTAGTCATTAAAGAAGTAAATGAGCATTTGCCTTCAACTTTATGAATAGAGTGAAGTTGATGAGGCAGAGGGAAGTCTGGATGATGCTGCAGGTCTTAAAACTGATGAGCTATAGTGTCTAGTAATGTACAACCTCCCCCTTAATTACAGCTGCTTTAAGAAGATGGAGTCTACTGGATGCGCCTTGGGACTTCAAATCAAAACCTCTTGTTTTAAAACAATAGACAATTGTGATTTGTCCGATTTCATATTGCGTTTTACGAGGGACAGTATTAGATTTAGTTTCGACTTTTAAGTGTAGGGAATATGACAGTGCCTTGAATCAAACCTTGTGGGAGCCTGACTCTGCATTCAATCAGCCCCAGAAGCTGTTTCAAGATGTGCTAATGGTGCTGGCACCTGGGAATTATAGTGTGCTTATATCCATATCCTACAAGTTTTGCTCTTTCTGTGGTATTCAAAGACAACAAAACTGTCTTCTACCTACACATGTATTTTTGTTCACAGATTACACAGAATCAATTTCATTTTATTCTAAAGTTCTTTTATTTGGTTATCTTCCTGATGTAAACACCTTGCAGACACACCAATTTTTAGCACTACATCGTGACAGACCAGATTTATTTTGCGCTGAATATAAAAGCCTACATTATTGTGCACACCTATTACATAACAGACAGGCTGCTGATGCTGCAGGTTGGTGGCCAGAGGATGCTCTGGCTACTGAGTCTGGGTCCCTGATATAATTGTACACATTTCCGCTTCTGTCACAGTAAATTTTCTATAATTATCACACCAGCTGGACCTTATGTTTATTAAATAATGGTGTAAATGCATGTTCTGTCGGCATGGAATGCACACCAAATACATTTCATATTCTTATTTTACTATATAAATATAACTATCTTGAGACAATCAATAGCAGTCTAAAAAATTTAATTGACCGAGTACTCCGGCAGATAAAAACACCAAAATGTAGCTCATTCATAGTGCGTGCACAGGAACGTTACCCACTGTAGTTACTTCTGGGAAACAGCAGATGGAATGACAGAAAAATTGGTAAACAAAACAGCATAAAAGAAAGGTCTATCTATCTATCTATCTATCTATCTATCTATCTATCTATCTATTTATCCATCTATCCGTCCATCTATCCATCCGTCCATCCGTGTATCTATCTATCTATCTATCTATCTATATAACTATCAATCTATCTATCTATCAATCTATCTATCTATCCATCTGTCTGTCTATATATCTATCTATCTATCTATAAATCTATCTATCTATCTATATGTCTGTCTATATATATATCTATCTATCAATCTATCTATCTATCAATATATCCATCTATCCATCCGTCCATCCGTGTATCTATCTATCTATCTATCTATATAACTATCAATCTATCTATCTATCTATCTGTCTGTCTATATATCTATCTATCTATCTATCAATCTATCTATCTATCTATCTGTCTGTCTATATATCTATCTAACTATCTATCTATCTATCTATCTATCAATCTATCCATCTATCCATCCCTTCATTCGTCTATCTATCCATCTATTCATATATCCATCTACTTTCTAACTATCCATCTATCTATCTATCTAATTGGCAGGAAGTTTGCACACAATGGCTGACTAATGATCTTTTACAATCAACTGACCTGGATTTCTACCATAAATTGTGGTACATCCTGATAATAGTACGGAACAAAAGCAGGCTAAATTACTGGCAGCTGCATTTCCAAGATCCACACAAAACAAGAGAAAGCAAAGAATGACAATTGCTGAACAAACAAGGTCAAGGGCCACTTGAAGTGAGCATGTTCTCGTTTGTCTAGGTCGCCCCACCAAGACCTGCGAATTACTATGGACTTGCCCAGAATACAATTCAAATAAACACAAATAAGTACAAGAGATAGCCAGCAATTTATATATAATCATTTTTGGAGCATTAAAGATTAGTAAACATTATTGCGAGAACAGAATAATAACCACCTTCTATGTGGTAATTCTAAGCAAGTTGTGATACTCGAACATTTCTTTTTTCGAAAAAAAAAGGTGACAAATACATTTGAAATCAGTATAATTATCTTATTTAGCAGTTTGATATGAATCATCTGATGTAACCAGGTAAAACAGACACTGCAGCTTTGTCTTGGTTCCATGGTTCATACGGAGGGCTATTACCAATTTTAGTATTAATAATCATTCTTGTATTTTAGTCGTTTATATGTCTGGTACCACTATTTATCTTATTGTATTGTATACTTCATTTCGACGATGTAATATTACATTTGCTGCCAAATTAAATATATTCTCTCTATTTTGGCTGTCAATGACATGGAAAAATTAAGACATCCTATGCTACATGGTCTGACACAGCATGCCGAGGAAATGACATGTACAATAGGTTTTAATGCTCCCGGCCTTAATTAGCTGGCTATTTGTTGGGGGGGGGGGGGGGGGGTCAGACTTCTGGTTCATCAACACCACTCACTTAATTAGGTCCTTGGTTAGTGCATCTGATTGGCACCTTTGAAATTCGATTTGTTTGTGTAATGAACGCATTCAAGGATTATATGTCCTTGACAATATGTAGTCAGACAGACAGATAGACAGACATATAGACAGCTAGGCAGACAGACAGCTAGACCGACAGACAGCTAGACAGATAGATAGACAGATAGACAGATATATAGATACATACATACATACATACATAGACAGATAGACAGACCGACAGATAGATAGATAGATAGATAGATAGATAGACTTATTCATCCATTTTGCACAAACTGGAGACTGACAGTATTTGCATCAATTAAAGCATTAATCTCATTGCAAATTTTTTATGTACTAAAATACGCAATAAATATATATTAAGAAATAGATGTGACACAATTAGAGCACCCTGTGTGACCTCTTGTCAGTGGTGAGTGAACAGGGGACTCTCTTGTCTCAAGAGATTGAACTTGCCCATTGATTTGTAGGGGAAATGTGGGTCAATTGGGCATAGGGCACTCTGAAGCATTTAGGAAATGGGGGAAGATCCTGTAATAGAACGAGAACATTGATGTGTGCCTATTGGATTGCATGTTTGGGAGTAATAAGTCTCAATCTATGTTCGCCAGGCAGGACATGGTTTAAGCTTTGCAGATTAATTGAAGATAACTCACAGTGGCATCTTCAACCCCACAAGAACGAGGCATGGAGAATATTTACATGTTTGGGGAAAAAACTTCCTTCTGGGTGCATTTTAGATGCAGCGCTTAATCTAGACACAGTGTACAGTACAGTTTCCATGGTTTCTTCGCACCCATTAAATGAGCAAGATTTGGTGTAAAATTATATAAGGTATGTGATATTATCACATGTCTAAGTACATTTTCTCCCCTATGCAAGACTTTTCCTGGGAATATACACAGGAAAACTTAGCTGTATATAAGAGAGTATACTGATATCAATATACATATATATAATAATAAAAATAATGGTTGATGCAGTTTATCCCCGGTATACTGCATCAACCTATGATATTTCCTTTAAAAACGAGGCTAATACTATAACTGTAGTGTACATGTTTAGACCCAGCAAATTTGTTCATAGATACACTAGACTTTTCGTGTTAAGCCAGAGCAAATGCCTAAACTGTTTAAATAATTTTTTTCTGCTTCAAAATCACATCTTAAAGAAATACTTTACCTATTCCGTGCAAATGTATATGATTGCCCGTTCGCATGTATGGCAACAAAAAACTTCATTTGATCTTGAATGTATTATCAAGTCTATGGGAGTGCATAGTAGTGAAGTCTTTGATTTCCAAGTTTAGAGGATAGCTGGGTAGTGTTACATTTAATCTTTGATACCTTTGATTGGGATAAATTAGTTCGGTTAATTCTGTTCAGGTACAAAGCATATAGAACCTCTCACGCTAAGGGTGTATCTACAGTGTAACCTGTGTTAAGTGGTCAGCCAAGGGAGGTGGCCAAGGTGGCTGCTAAAGCCAGGTGGCTGCTGAAGTCAGGTGCACTAGGTAAAGATGATAGTTTGGGTCTTGCAGCAATGGTGTTTGAAAGTTTTTGTATGAATATTGACATTTAATTTAATGCTTTTTTAATGCTTTTATTTGCTAATATTTTCATAGATGTTAAACTTTTTTATATATTTTTTTAAAGTAAACATTGCACTCATAATAGTAAGATTCTAAGATTAGCACAAAGTGGTCTAAAGATATAATATGGACATAATGATATTTATGTCTTTTGTTATACCCGCATATGGTGATGCAATATTACATAATACCATACTTCATGGCTCCACTGGTTATAATAGGGGCAACTGACCACTAAGTACAGGCATACTATGATAGGGGTTTGTACAGCATAGGGGTTTAGAAATCTGTTGACCGCTGGCCTCAGAATGGAGGTGACTGCGAAATCCACAAGGTGGCTGCTCTAAAGAGGTGACCACTAAGGCAGGTTGCACTGTATTTAAAATGGCTACATACAGACCTTATGAAAGATGTCATTGTCAGATAAACGCAAAGTCATATCTTTAGAATATTAAAAATATTATTTTCAGTAAAAAATGCAGGTTGTTTTGTTATAATCTGTATTTTCTTGTAAATATTATTTGTTTTTATTGTTTTTTTCCAATTGTAAAATGGAACTTTATCTATGTTATTAACCCGAATATTGTATTCTATCAATAAATTAATTAATGATGAATATATGCTGTATAACATTCCTTTGAGTCAGCCTTTATCATATCTCCATTGCCCATCGTTTACTGAGTAATAATTTGTATTCAATTCAATTCAAATTCAAAAGGTTTGTTTATGAGCAGTAGTATAACAAATTTCCAAAGACTTCAACTGCTTGCAGATTCTATATGTAGAATTTGTAAATTTAGTTTTTCATCATATAAATATTGAAGTTATCATATCCTCGCATTGAAATTGGATGAGTCTGGGCACTGACAAAGGCTTGGCTAAATTTATCCGTCGAAACGTGCCTGGAAACTTAAAGCCAAAGATTTTCTCCATAACTGTGACTCTCAATAATTGACACCCATTTAAAAGTTCACTATGAATTTGAAGTATGAATATGCAAAAAAATATCAGCCGTTCTGATTATAAAATGAAATGCTACTAATGTCAAATCAATATGGACAATCTGGTGCATACTCTGATAAGTACGTGAGTAAAATAATTAATTCTTGAACCATTAATCAAATAAGTCAAAGTTATACAGAAGATCCTCAGATTTGGTTGATCCGGAATCGATACACTGCACCTACATTGTTAAATTATTAAACTGGATAAATGTACGATTTTATCATCTGATTAACATCAGATAGATAGATAGATAAGATAGATAAGATAGATAAGATAGATAAGATAGATAGATATGGAAAGTTCTTGCCACTATCGAGGGTTGATTGATGAGATTTCCTCCCATGGGTGGGATCTTTTACTTGCCTCAGCATAGACACTGAGTCCAAGGGACCACCAATTTAACGTCTCTCCGAACGACATCCAGCTGCTGGGATGAAGCTCCTGAATGGTGTCCGGGCCTGGGATTGAACCTGGGTACATCTACACCATGTTACACATTTACCCCATGGGTGGGGTCTTTTACTTCCCTCAGAATAGACACCCTGTATGAGGCACCTCCAATTTAACATCTAATGCGATCGTCATCCAGCTCATGAAGAGCCAGCTGTCACAATCTTACTCTTGAAAATTATAAGGGCGCAACAAGATGATATTTACATGCAGGGGATGTTATAAGTCATGACACGAGGCATTTACACATCAAAAGGTTATTGACAGTGTCTATGGTATCTCATGCCATAATAAAGTCCCTAGTGGTATATGCAGTGAATTTAATACTTTTATTTATGTGATGTGCAGTGCGTAATATGATGGAGTCGCTCATACCCTCTTAGGGTGAATAACCCTCCCCACCCCCTTTAAATAACAAATGGCATCCGTCCTTTCTTCTGGGGTTTTGACCCTCAAGGACATAATGGTGATGGAGAGGGGTGTCAAAAATGCCAATTCTATGGCTACAGCATCACTGCAGCATCCCTTGGTTGCAGACAGCCAGATAATGCCGTTGATATTTCATGACATAAGCCCAGTCTGCTGCATTTCGCTCCCCGGCCATAACTCATTTGCAAATGCCAAAAACTGTGGTCCATGATCAATAAACAGCAGCATTCTGATCTTTGCACAGAATTATGCTGTTGTTTTTTTGACAGAGTTTACGTAACTTTATGATCTTTAATACACATGCCACGGTCCATGAAACTAGACTACAAATAAAGAGAAAATTAGTATTTGCAAAATAAACGTAGAAATCTATTTATGTGGGTGGAAAGGGGTGTCTGATTATCAGAAATTGATTTTGACAAAGTTCTTGATCGTTTTGGTTGTTCCAAATAGGTGGAAGTGCATGTATGACATATATGACATGTATGACAAGTTTGACATGTATGACACGTATGACATGCATGACATGTATGACAAGTTTGACAAGTATGACACGTATGACACATATGACATGCATGACATGTATGACATGCATAACATGTATGACAATACAAAAGTTCAAGATGTTTTTTTACCAAATAACTGTGCGTGTTTTTGAACCTAACATATTCTTCTTCTTTTTTTTTAAATTTTTTTTTCTATGGATGTTTATAATTGAAATCGAACGTGATTACGCAATATTCATTACCTTAATTACCTTGTTTGTAGTCGTTCTTATTTCTGTTCTTTTTTGCTTGTTTTACATTTTGTTGATTTCGCCTACAAAGCTGTCTGAGTAATTGTCAATCCCAGCTTATTAACCTAATTATGGTATAGGCTCCAGATAATCTTACAGAAAAATGCACACCAATACATGAGAAAAATTACATGCATCCTTGTATATTGTTACATGTAAAATGCATGTTATGAAACATCCAAACATGCATGGGAATCCAATTAGAATCTTGAATGCACCTGGATCATATATAAAAAGATAGCATTCAATAGGTAAAGAATTTCACAGACCGTCATGCAATATAGGATTTAATTTTTTGCAAAATACCTGCTGCCTTCTTTTATGCACAATGTAGGTAACTACATGTTTATCAACTCGGTACAAATTGCAGAGGGAAAATTTTGTTACTATTTTCGCCAACAGATCTATCAGTTTGTTATTTTAGTTTCCGGGGTGAAAATTTGTCCGTCTGCTGGGCTGGTCGAAAAACTTAGTAAACAGAGTAGAACCCTGATACTATTGTGCATTATTGATAAATATTGCACCCCTTAAAGCTGCATTGTCACTCAATATGACAGTGACCAAAATCGGTTGCATTCATTTCATATTGCTTCTAAAAATATCATGTCATCAAAAATTGCCGATTTGTTTACATTGCAAGTGCTTTTATAGCCAATGAAATGAAAACGAGGCATAAACGAACGTCATTGGCATCGTCGGTTCGTAATGTATTTTATTATTGTGTGCCTTCAATTTTCGTCCAATTTTCAAAATTCCAATTTATTACGTAAAAAAATGTGTAGGTGTTTCGCTTTTTGCATGAACTGAAACAACTCTGAACTCAATTTTTCATAAAATGACTGTGAAATCACGAATCGGCGACGCTCTCCATTAGCTAAAATGTAAACAAAGTCGATGTAAGAAATTCCGGGGATAATTTCTAATTTAGTACAATTTAGACAGTAAGAAGTTTTCTTTCATTGGATAGCTTTTTTGTTACCTAAAATATTAGGTCCTTAAATTATATATTAGGTCCTTAAATATTAGGTCCTTAAATATTAGTTCCTTAAATATATTAGGTCCTTAAATATTAGTTCCTTAAATATATTAGGTCCTTAAATATTAGTTCCTTAAATATTAGGTCCTTAAGTATTAGGTCCTTAAGTATTCATTGAGTATGAATAAACATGATAATAATAATTAGGTCCTAAAGTATTAGGTCTAGTTTTGATAGCCTTACTTACAAAGAATAAGAAATAAGAAAAAATATCCAAAAAAATTGTTTTCCTTTTGGGAGCAGAATTCATACACTACACTTGTAGAGATTCAAGTAGGTATATTTTTACTGAAAAAGGCAGGTCTTGGTGGATTTGTATGTCTTTGTGAATTAATGGATCTTGGCAGATCCTATTTTTCCCATGGAAAGCTTCTTGCCTAAAAGCTATTCGCGTGAGATATATGGACCACATCTAAACTTCCACATTATTGAAACTCGAAGGGGTGTGCATAAGTTGTTCATAAAAAAAAAAATGAGCCCATTTACTACCTATTGGCCCTAATGCCAACCACTACAAATTTACTATTAGGTCACGTTTTTGGGTGTGTTAAGTACCCATTGAAACTTCAGAACATTTCAAGTTTACAGCTATCTATCAAGTGATGCTTTCCTTGTTGTTTTGAGCTGAGGGAAATATCCACAAAGAATTGTTTCAATGTTTGTGGTCACTGGAGAGTGGTTTTGTTTTCTTTATTATCCACACCAGCTTTGTGGGTGAATTGCTCTGGCCATGTGACTATTAGGCTGTTTTATGTCAGGACAAGTGGCGAATTGTGACAATATATCATGTAGACAGCCCATCAGGGTATGGTGCAGTCGTTCTACATGCAGGTCATGTACTGGGCCTTTTGGACTAGTCGTTGTTGTTCTGCACTGATTATTGAGGTACGTTTATTTATCACACCTTTTTTGTTTTGTCACAGACAAATGACAAAGAAATTCATTGTCTTTCGAAATAACTTTAATTCATTTATCGGCCATATCATATATATAGTATTTGGTAAAGACAAGATTAGCATAAGTACATAAATTATGGCACTTTTCCATGGCATGCTGACTCCTAAAAAATATGTATCTATATACCAATAATGAAATGGAATAATTGATAATAAGAAAATAATAGGAAAAATGAAAACGGAAAAGATTAGCTAACATGTACATTGCAATATTGGAAGAAAAATAGACAAACAGATAAAATATATGAAATAACGCAAAAAGCAAACTAAGGATTGATTAAATGCAATACAATATAAATTTAGCATTATATACAAATATATTACAGGCTTATCTGCAACTTTAATACTTGTATATGTAACATTTATGTGTTAGCCATGCAATTCAGCAGAAGATTAAGGGGGGGCGTGGAGTTTAGGGGGTTTAAACCCCCCCCCCCCATTTGACCTAGTATATTTTAATTAAAATATTATAAGAAACTCAGTCCCCGCAATACATTTCAATTTTTCAACCCTCTGTAAAGATATTTCTGGATCCGCCCCTGCAATTCACTGTAGGTGCGCTATTTAGTGAGAATTATGAGGAATTGAGGAATTAATTATTACGCAGTGCAATTTTTCCCATGACATACTGGAATATCCAGAAACTCAGAAGTCAATAATATACTAATATTTTACTGGCAAAATGTTAATTTCCATTTTTATTTGGCAGTTAAATTTCATTATTAGAAACATACGCCTGTCAGGTGCAGAAATACAGGACGTAAAGCCCTAATCACCCACCCAACATCTTGATTTGAATTACTCTGATGCATGGAATTATGCATTTAGCGTTCGGTAACTAAAGTAGTTGTTGCAAAAACTATACATGTGCATACAAATTCTGACATATCGCACAAGTTTTGTTTCATGCAGAAAAACTCTTACCTGTCACTGTATTATTTACCTGGTCTATGCTTAAGGCGTAATATAAAAGTGTTTTGTGATTCAGTCATCCACCACTGACAGCTGACACTGTCGCCCTTGCTCGGGGGACTGTTTTTACCAACTGCATGGCTAGTTTCACAAGGACTGATGGCTGCTTGGTCCAGCTTTGACCATACATCATAGTTTACTGGCGATCCGACTGGCGGGACTGGATGACACCAAATGTAATCATCTTGGCCAAGCCGACAACTTGTTCTGCGCATGTCAGTCAATAGCAATATCCTGTCAACCCCACCATTATGGTTGTCAAGGCAACAGGCGTCCCTGACAACGCATAAAGTAGCCCACTAAGTGACTACTTCAGCTGGGCTTGTCAACATGTGGTTGTTTGACAGCTCTCTATAGTCATATTTGATACAATGACCTTGACACCACTGACCTCGTGACCTTTGAACTTTTTTGAAAGTTCGATCCGAATAATTTGACTAATGCAAACTGTTACGACAGCAATAAAGTGAAATGGAATTTCACAAAAACGATTATAAGATAAGAGGAACAATATCTTGCACTCCCAAGACTGAGGTTGAAACAATAGATTTCATCAAATTAATCTCCCTTCAAAAATCTGCCAAGGAATTAATTGCGGGCGATAATGAGAAAGCCATTACAACCTTTCTTCATCCCTTTGGCAATATTTTATAAAGGATTACACAAGGCCAGGAAGTTCGTGTAAACGTGGTGTAATTGCAATCTGCAATCTACGCCAGGTCGTGGGTAACATCTCGAATTGCATTAGGACCACAAATGAACCGACTGACTATTTGGCCTTGTACCAAAAGAAGATTTATCGCCAGTCAGCTTTTTCTTTTACAGTCCACTCAGCTTCTTAATTGCCTTGTCACAGTTCAGTCTTTTTAATTGCTGAGGGCATCAATTCTCATTCGTTTCGAATATAGATTTCACCTTGAAGCAAGCTTCAAACTACTACAGCAAGTAAGAATAAGGAGCACAGACAGTAAATTTTGTGATGGTAAAATACATAGGATTATTTTAAGCATTTCAACTTTATCAATTTTCACAATGCTGAGTGTCAGTCTTTGTCAGCTTATATCAGCTGCGAGAGGCTGACGTAATGAAGAGATGATAAACTTTGGAGTCCACACCATGTTACACATTTACCCAATGAATGGAGTCTTTTACTCGCTATGCCTCAGCATAGACACGGAGTACAAGGCACCTCCAATTTAACATCTCATGCGATCGACATCCAACTGGGATGTAGCTCATGAAGAGTGCCTGGGCTTGGATTGGAAAACCATTTCGAAATGATTCTACGACCTTGAGAATTATCAATGACCCTGAGAGTGCAGTGCTTTATTTGGTAATGTCTGTGGGTGGCTGGCATGAGTCATATCAATTTCAATCGATTCGTCAAGTGACTGATATTTGTAGCAGAAAGAGACAGATAGGACCTCCAAAGCTATATTTTCATTTTCCTGTTTCCAGACTTGTATGGATGGAGTCAGATATCTTGGTTTTCTGCATCTTGCCTGAGAAAAATGTGTATTTTTGACTCATCTCCAAGGTTATGCCGGAGTGGAAAACTTTCCAACTGCACTGAATAATGTGCTCGTACCCAGGGCACAAGTATATCATGCCAGGCAGGAGTTTGACAAATTGCAATCTTTCTCATATTGATATCCCTGCATCCTATAGACTTATTATAAAACATATTTGTGAGAGTTGATTTATATTCTCAATATTTTCTCAAGGTTATTTCTTCATAATTGGAATACCATTGGCTTTTAGATTTTAGAACTTCAATGTCAAATTGTTATTTTGTCGGTTAAAAGCTACTGTAGCTTCATTTTTGCAATTTTTTAAGGGAAATAATGCTGTGTCAAGGTTTTGGATATTGTGCTTCTTAATGTCTGCCAGATCAAATTTTCTTTCCTCTACTAGCCTGTCTTACCGTCGAATCACATTTTCCATTTACTAATGGTTGCTTTAAATTAATGGAGTGGCTCCCATTTACAGTACAGTATACGACCTGTTGAAATTCACTTTTCAGCTATTTAACAGGAGCTAACATTTAGACAGTTAGTAGTAAGTTTGGAGCTAAGTAAGGAGCTACTGCATAAGCCATTAAAAGGATATCTTTGGATTGCCATGGTCAGGTCCGGTTAAGTGTTGCTTCAAGTGTCACCCTACAGTTAGTTTCATTAAAAAGGGCCTGTCAAATTTAACCTACACAAAGCTATACAACTTTTGTTGTACGATGCTACCTGCCACTAAACGGAACTGTCTGGCTATGGCTGGCTACTCATAGGCGGATCTAAAAGTACACGCAGCACCATTTGGTGCGTCAGTTGAGAGTTATGTACATTTCTCATTTTTTGTTGTGAAGATGCATGTCTATTGTACAATGTACATACATACTTATGATATATTAAATAAATTCTTACATTTGCAAAGGTTAATATTTTTTTCAGTGGTGGTAGATGTAAGCCGACTATAAGCTAGGAGTAGACAGTAGTGGCTGGCTTGAGCCAGTTATAGCTACAACAGCCAAGAATAGGTTGGGTACAGTCATCTAGAGTCGACTAAATTTCATGAAACTAACTGTACTAGCTATACAGACAACTAAAATTAGCCACTTTAGTTGCAAGCATCCAGTTGGTGGGGCATGGTTCATGGTTGATCAATGTCAACTGAACGGCGGGGTGGTAAATACAGTATGGGGTGCTGCAGGGGGGTTGGGAGCCATCGGTCTGCTTGGCTAGAAGGAACTGGACAATTACCCAAAGGCCAGCTTCCGAGAGATGCCCAGTTGCTGAGCTTGTGACCCGTATCAACTGCATCCAGTCTGCAACCAGTCCCTGACGCTAGAGTGTTGAGATAGACACTTTTGGCTGAGCACCCAGGCAAAATAGATGGGCTATCCAGCAAGAACAGTGAGCCTATAATGGCATAGACCATTTTTGCTATCTCTATGGTAAAAACAGTGTGGCTTGGGTCACCTAATGCATACGTGTATCTCTGCCACTCAGCCTAAATGTGCTGCATCATTATGTGCCCTAAATCAAGCTACATCCGTGTGTCAATATGTGCTCACATCTCTCATACATCCCTGGATGAGGTGAACCAAGATTAGTGCTTCTTTTGTTGACTGCTTGAAGAGTCGGGCAATAAGAAATGTTTCTGAGCATTGCTTGCAAGTATATTTAGGCAAAAAGATTCAGATTCAGATTTTATTTTATTTTGCATAAAGATTTACATTAGTATTATATTCATAACGGTTTTCCAGGAGTATAACACCAGCAAACTCCGGGTAATAGCGTGTAGACCTCGTGTTTATTTCTGGCATTGTCCGGGGCGATCCGGGACCACCGTGGGACTCCGGGAAAAAAATTAAACATGTTCAATTTTTCATGCCAGAGTTCCCGGAGTAATTTATTCCGTGTTGATCCATGTAGACTCCCAGTAGACTCTGCCGATCTCAAGGAAACTCCGTATTGACTCCGGCATACTTCGTGGTATCTCCAGCTACCTCTGGCGTCAACCAGGCATGAATATTTTGCCGCCATTAACGCCGGAGAGTACAAGGACCAACACGGTTCCACACAAATGAACACGGTGTATAGACCGCATATGTCCGCGAAGGCACCGTGTAAAATCCGGTTTACTCCACACTCTTCCGGGACAGTCGTGTTAGCTCCTTGTTGACACCGTATTGCCATCGTGTACACATTGCCAAACATTTCTTTTTTGTTGACATTTAACAGCTCTTTGATCCCAGACACCCCCGGAGTGAAAGAAATTTTACTCCGGTACACTCCGGCGTCTGATCCGGCTATGTGTGAAGGGCCCTTTATTAGATAACATATATTATCGCTAGCATGAGGCCACCTGGAGAGATCCATTCATATTAAATGATGTACAATTAAACCAATTAGATTCAAACACAATATGGAAATTACTCTCATCAGTGGTAGTTTATCTGTATAACTCATCTCAAGTTAAAGAATATATTGGTGAAAAAGATTATTGTGATGAAGCAGAATGATGAACATTTATACAAATAAAGCAGTTGTAAGTGCTGTTTTTCACAAAGTTCTTAAATCCATCTGAACTTTGTGTTTCCAATTTTCTCTGTAATTTATGGACATATTATGAAGGGTTTTGCTAAAGCTATACTAAACGCTCTTGTTTTGCAAATTAATGTTTTATTAAGGGAATTCATAGTTGACCAGCTTTCGAGTTTCATAGTAATGAGGATCATCTCTAGAAAAAAGACAGTGTGCCAACCTTCCAGTGCTGGAAAAAAGGTGTATGCACCCAAGATTTTGGTTTAAAAGCTACATGGCCAATTGTGCTACATGCGTTTTCCATGCGTTTGGATAAACGCATGGAAAACGCATGGTTTTTTCCTTATTATTATTAGCTAAAAACCATGCGTTTTCCATGCGTTTATCCTTCTCATGGAAAACGCACATGGCATATTTGGCCATGTATTTAATGTTTATTTAAGTAATTGCGTAGTGTTCTTTATGCACTATTTTGCCATGTTATACTTGATAAGGTCAATGGAAACTTTCAGACTATGTGATTTTGCAACATTGCACTATAGCGCATTTCAACGTAGCGGCGAACAAAATAGTCCATGAAGTATCGCCAAATCTGGTGTCATATTGGGTTATGTATGGATTCTCGCGGTTTGGCACTGTAATGATTGATAGGAACTGAAATGCAGTGTTAAAATCCTTACTCCCCAAACATAAGCGCTGCTCCGTCCGAAATCTGGCAGACCCTCCGGGCATTCGCCCTCTGCGTAGGAGACAGGGAAACTTTGCTAATGAGACTGTTTTGAAGGATATGTCTGGTATTCCAAAAGCCTTTCCATCACTGTAGTTTAGAATTTCCAACTGTGATACTACAGGCAACTCATGTTTAATTCCAACGAAATTTTATGATCTATATTGTAGCATTGAAGCCCTCCACTCTCAACCACATCAGTGTGAAAACAAGCGTGCGTGGTAAAAATGCAATTTCTAAAACAGACAATAACCATCAAGAAAAATAGAGGAGTGTCTATGCCAATCAAACGTATTATGAACATGTGTATGTGTAAATAATTTATTCTGCTCTTCACCTTTATATACAATCCTTTAGCCAAGTAAATTAAACAATCTGAGGAAAAACAATAAAATATATTAAATCTAATTTTATATAATTTCCAGGGAAGCACAATAGGCTCATAAACCGCAGTATTGATAATAGGCTTCCATATTTATGAAATTACTTTGAGAACATCTTTTCATAGCTTTCATTACGTGGCCATAGCTATTTGATATGTTGATATGGAGCAATGGGTTTTACTTAGTAGCTTAGCTTAGCTTAGCCTAAAATATTGAAGTTCAACGTAAAGTATAGCTTGTACTGTACATACTATTATAAGATTATAAGCACCGAACTGCCAACTCCATCATAGTAAAGTCGCTGCGTCTGTAAATTACACATTATCCGCAAGGCGGCGCAGCTATGACACTAGTGCTCCCTTAAGTGACCTCCCCACCTGATTTCATTCATCTTAAGGTCCTTTGACCCCCTCCTGCCTCCGCACAATATTAATATGACCTTTGTCAGGGGGAATCAAGGCTGACGCGCCCCTATAAAGAGTTGGTCTTGTCTAGTGCCCTCACAACATGTCCCTTTAATATGAGGAAGGGCCACGCAGGACCAAGGAAGGACCTACGCCCCCATAAATATTAAGGTCCATTGGCTACCCATTCAAGACCTATTGCAGAAACTCTTCTTCTAGGCTCATAAACCAAAGGTTCTACAATTGTGTTCTGGCAATGGTTTCTACAAAATCCGAATATTTTATTAGTCATTATACATTTCTACATTTTTATGATAACAGTAAATTTGATTTGATTCAATCGTTGTTATAATATGTTAACCTATGCCAAGATTTAATGTCTCCACCAAGAACTTTAAAAAGATTTAAACTAAATCGTGTATCCATACTTTCTGTTTTTTAATTCCACTTCCCACAAGACAATTTCTCTGTAGATCATTTCTGCACTTTTTTGAATTCTTGAACGAGCAGCTTTCTGAAATGCAATACACATTGATTTATTGACTGATATTGCCTTATATATTAAAGCAAGGTTGACATAACAATATCCCAGGAATTCCCATAGAGACTATGACATCACCAGAAGGAATTCCCTCTTATTTTTCTATATTGTGCCCTACTTTTCATTAATGAAGCACTGATTTTATGTGGGTTGTAAATTTCTATATCCTCAGGCAAATGTAACATTCTTTTTTTAAGTGATATAAATTTAATCTCTGGTTTAGGGAAGGGCAGTTTATTGTAAATTTAATCTAAAGCATATACTGAAATGTGCAAAGTCAGTTCTTTGACATTTCTATATAGGCAATAATTCTTAGCCCTGCATCAACCACAGACCCACAGACTTGGCAATTCAAGAAGAAAAACTAGAAATTATTAATTGAGGGTCGATGAACTCACGGATGCTTGAGATCAAGTGCTCGGCTAGATAAGAGATAGCAAGAATCATCAGAGATGTTTTTGAGTGGCCAAAGTTTTTCATTTTTCTGTGGAGATATGGTAATTTATTTTCTTATAACCTACAGTTAGTTAACATTAAAACGGCCTGTCAAATTAAAGCCCCGTTCCCACATAGCCGAGTTACTCGTAGTCAACTCGTAGTATTACGTAACACGCCTCTCGGGCCCAACTCTTACTAAACTCGGCGATTACTCCTCGCACTCGAGAGATGCTCGGCGAGTAACTCCTGAGTCTCGTAGCGAACTCGTGAGATTTGGAGCCGAGTTTGCCGAGTCTCCCGAGTATGCCGTGCTGCACGGCACACTCGGCGAATTATCCAGGAGTCCAAAAACTCGGCCATGACTCGCCGAGTAACTCCTCGAATTCGCCGAGTTACTCCTCGAACTCGCCGAGTTACTCCTCGAACTCGCCGAGTTACTCCTCGAACTCGGCGAGTTCTCGGCGCTATTTTCGCTCGTATTACACTCGGTGGGGATGTTCAGGAGTGCGAGGAGTAACTCGGCGAGTTGTAGGAGTAACTCACCGAGTTGTAGGAGTAACTCGCCGAGTAACTCGTCGAGTTCTACCTTTAGTACATGCATCATCAGCGTAGGGGGTCGTATATAATATAAAAGGCCGCTGCTCCTCTAATATCAGTCCGATTTTCGTCAAATAAAGATTGTTTTGTAGTATAATTCATAGTGATTCCATACGTATTTTCGGATTTAAAAAAACCCGAATATTAAGCGAGATATTTGTCTGAGAAGGCAGTTGTCTTGCGGTGGCTGCTGCTCCATTTATATTAATCCGATTTTCGTCAAATCAGGACTGAATTGTAGTATAAATCATACTGATTCCATACGCGTTTTCGGATTGAAAATAGACCAAATATTAAGCGAGATATTCGTCTGAGAAGGCAGCTAAGTTGGCGGAGGCAAACAGTGGTGCTCTCGCAGACGTCCGCGCCCGGACTGTATCAATGCAGGTAAGGCTGAGCGCTACTTTAAAAGGCTGCTGCTCCCCTAATATTAGTCCGATTTTCGTCAAATAAATATTGAATTATAGTCGAGTTCATACTTATTCCACACAGATTTTCAGATTGAAAATAGACCAAATATTAAGCGAGATATTTGTCTGAGAAGGCAGGTAGTCTGGCGGCGGCAAGGTGCTCTGTGTATGGCCCTGACATGAATGGTGTGGTCAATATTTTTGACCTTTTTATATACATTGTTTGGATGAGCTTTATTGCAATTCATTTCTACTCATTCTGCCAACTGCCATGACTGTTATGTCAATTGCTATTAGCATTTTGAATGATACAAAGAATGGGTGTAGAGCATACAGCAAATTCAATACATGTGTCAATTGCCTAATTGCCTAAATTGGGGTTCTTTGACCTGTCATTTCATGGTTTGTTCAAAGATGACACAGTAATTGCTATTAGCATTTTGAATGATACAAAGAATTGGTGTAGAGCATACAGCAAATTCAATACATGTGTCAATTGCCTAATTGCCTAAATTGGGGTTCTTTGACCTGTCATTTCATGGTTTGTTCAAAGATGACACAGTAATATGACATTGTCTTGATTGTCATTCACAATTACAAAAATATGTAATTGCTTTCATTAATTAAAAGCAATATATTTAATTGTAATTTCCAGGCAATGATTATATTTGTATAACTTTCTTATCTTTTTGTGTTAATTTGAATCTTATTGTGATATTATGATCAGTATAAATTTGTGTATATTTTGTAAAATTTAAATCTAATATTGATATTGTAATTAGTATTTGTGATTTGATCTGTGATTTTATTTGCTATATTTAATTTACTTATACTGGTGCTCCCTGAAGCGTCCGCGCCCAGACTGTATTAATGCAGAAAGCTGAGCGCTTCTTTAAAAAGCTACTGCTCCCTTAATATTAGTCCGATTTTCGTCAAATAAAGATTGTTTTGTAGTATAATTCATAGTGACTCCATAGGTTTTTTCGGATCGAAAATAGACCAAATATTAAGCGAGATATTCATCTGAGAATGCAGGTAGGCTGGCGTCGGCCTATCATTCGATGGGTGACTCGTCGCTGTCGTAGACACCTTGCTTCACCCGGCGAGTTACTCCTGGTACTCGGCGAGTTACTCCTGGTACTCGGCGAGTTACTCCTGGTACTCGGCGAGTTACTCCTGGTACTCGGCGAGTCGCTGGCTGAACCCGCCGAGTAACTCGGCGAGTAATTCGGCGAGTAACTCGGCGAGTCACTCCTGGTCATTTTTTCCGCAAAAATTCGTCGCCAACTCCTCGAATTTTGGGTGTTACGTAATTTTTGTTATTACTACGAGTTGACTACGAGTAACTCGGCTATGTGGGAACGGGGCTTAAACCTAGACAACTTCTGATATACAATGCTGCCACTAAACGGAACTGTCTGGCTATAGCTGGCTACTCAAATCCGGATCTAAAGGTATACGCAGCACCATATTTATGATATATTATATAAATTTCTTACATTTACCAAGGTTTATATTTCTTTTAGTGGTGATAGGTGTAAGCCAAATATAAGCAGGGAGTAGACAGAAGCGGCCGGCTTTAGCTACAGCCAGGAATAGCTCGCCACAGCTGTCTAGAATCGACCATATTTTATGAAACTAACTGTACATGGAAGGCAGTAGGATTAGTATTAAAATGTCGACATAATGTTTTTTTTGTTGTTTTTTTCATACCAAAAATTGAGCATCAAATGTATTGAAATGTAATCAATAAGTGAAACGGCACCTTTCTAAATGATAAAGACACCTGTCCAAAACCAACCATTTTTTCTGTGAAGTTACAAACAGTAACTAAAAGGTTTCATTTGGGAAGTTTGATATATTGGCACGATGATACGTGCTGCCATGCTTTGCATGAACTATGAAAAAGTAAAATATCCATATCGCTAGTTTTTATTGAGTGAAATTTCTCTCCTTGCCCCCCCCCCCCCCCCCCCCCCCAATCCGTTGTCCTGGCAGTATCGAACACAGATTCCAAGCATTCAGTTCATGAATAGCACAAAAACGGCGCAGAGCAAGTACAAAGATGGGTTGGTAGTAGATAACATGGAAGTAAACGGACAAATGGTGGCACAGGACAAAAGTGAAGACCTTACCATTGTTACATGGCATGATAGCGGACAAATGGACTGGTCACATTGCATAGGGGGCAGGCAGGAGCACAGTTCATTGCATTGGGAGTTCCGTTCTGTTTTTCTGACTAATGGCAAAACAAACTCCATTTTTCCTATCATTTTGTTTTCTATTTTTCTGTCACTTTGGGCAAACATGGATTAGACTTGAAAAGAGGAATAGTGAATAGATGAAAGTGAAATTACCACTGGCAAACTGCCAACTAGCGTGTCAGTAGTATTAAGGCATCAGACATGAAACAGACTGGAGAAAATGCCATTATTCCGCCCTTCTCATTCCAAGAACAGATTCATCCGTCTGCTTAAATTCAGAATGAGTGGGAGAAGTACATCACCTTCACTATACATGTTCAGTTTTCGTTTAAACCATGGAAAATTTAAAAGGCCATGTCTTAAATATAACAAGAGGAAAGGTTGACAACAGTTTTAAAATAGTCTTAAATCGTGATGTAGGCAATATTGTGGAATTTAGTTGGTGTCTATCCAAAATTCTGTTTAAAATCAGCCAAGATATTTTTTGGATTCAGACATTGAATTGTATAAGCTACCAACATTATTTGTTTGAACTATACAGCCACTGTCTGAAGACAAACAATATATTGGCTGACTTTACACACAATTTTGGATGGACACCAGCTAAACGATCATTTGTCTGAAACAGACAATAATTTATCAGAGTGTATTGTGCAAAATATGAACAGGTAGAGAAATGGACACACTATTATTAATCTCAAATAATATGAAGTCTGAATTTACTAGACATTTTGCAATGGCACATACACCGCCCTCCAAAAATATGAAACCACTTAGGCCAACTATTTGTTGAAGTTAAATTCTTATCTGAGTATTATACAGTAGGTTTCATAGACTTGGAAACAATATACTTTAGATGAGATCATGCTAATCCAGGACCCCCATTGGTTGAGGGACTTCAGTCTATATATCTGAAGTTGCGTTTCCAAGTCCATGAAATCTCCTGTAAACTGGAGCAATTCATTTCGTCATTACTTCTGCCTCTGACATCCGGCAGAACTCTAAAAGGGACTGCGTAGACTGGCTATGGTGTAGTCATAAACACCCATGAGGGGGTAAGCCTTGGCTGAGACAGATGCATTAAATTGGCAAAACCCTGCTGTAGTGGCCCTCTCACTGTAAAAGCAGTGGCGGGCTCATGTAGGAGGCTTTTAATGTCTTGTATGGGGCAATTTCATGGAGTCACTAGAGAAGGAGAAGACACTAACTATGATCAAAGGTTGAATCAGTGCTGCGATGACTTTTTAATTAGCCTAGAACACATGGCTGTCATAAAACGCGAGTGGCGCCGCCTGGTGGCTACCTAGCGTCGTGCATCATCGCTGATGCTATTTTTAGACACGAGGGTAGCCGAGCAGCATTCGTTGTAGATCGGGAGTGCTCGTTAATTCTCGGCCAAGCGTTGTTTATCGTCTAGTTTACAACACATGTGGGAGACGAAAAAGTTGAAAATACTTATTAATAATTGTTAAATCAGCTTCGTCATACAAGTAGAATATGGCTAACCAAGAACTCGAAGGTAAGCATTTTTTTACATAATTAGTGGAAAACAGAGGGCATAATTGCCTACATGAACAACTTTACATTTAACATATAATATCATTATCAATAAGCTGAATCAGGGGCAGATTCAGGAAAATAAGGGGGAGGCTGAACCCCCTGGAATTTCTTCTGGTTAAATAAACTTAATGGAGCAGTTGACTCTCAGATCCTCCCCCCAAGTAATAATAATAATATATATATATATATATATATATATATATATAAAAGTGACATAACATATTTATAATGTACGACTTTTGTTAAATTCTGTTATGTAGCCATGTATGCCATTTTATCTTTTTATGCATGTCGTATAATAATATTAATATATTCATTAATTTTTTGTCTTTTTCTTTCCCAGATTGGTTGGATGTGCTTAAAACTGTGCTTACAGAATAATTCCAAGATGAATTTATGAATGTCAGCTCACAAGGAATATTATATTTAAAGGATGAACTACGACTTTTGTTAAATGGCATTGAAAAACAACAACCTAAAAATATCCAGTGCGTAAAACGCCTAGTTACTATTAACAGTATTGTTTTTTATGCGAATCAAAAACCTACGAACGTTGTCCTGAATAACATGTGCGCTTCTTTCCAAAGAACCGTAGCAAGTCGAGAATTTGCAAACGACCTAAGGGAATTAGCGGATGCCTGTGGCTTGCACATGCAGTAAATAAACTTTATAGCTTGGTTACTGATGGAAAGCCTTTTAAAAATCACTCTAAGAAAGAGGAAGTCTGCTCACACCATAGAACCAAACTTTGAGGACAATAATATTTCACAAATCAGCAACAGTGAAATGCAAGTCATTCACTATGTGGTAGGGTACATAGTGAGAAAAACCAGAAAACAGGACCAAAGCATTGCATATGTGTGCAATAATTTGGTGGAAGATGACCATGCTGAGGAGAGAAATATGTTTTTGGAGTACACATATGCAATGGTCGACGCCCTTGACAGAGGTGCCTTGATCAGAGTGACCGACAGCTTTTTCTTGTTTCTAGTAGGATTGGAAAAAATTGCTAAAGAAATTATGAAAACCCCATCTAAAGACATGGACAGAAAGATGTTTGAGGTGTTGATCACCTCACCCCGGATCATCAGCCTGTGGGATAAAGTGATATCCGATGAAATTAATCGAGAGGATAAGACCAGGACTTTTTATCTTATGATCAGAAATTTTGTTACTCTCAGGATGAAATCCTATGCAAATGCTCATGAATTTGTCATTGGAAGGAAAGACACTGCCAAGAAGCATAAAAGTCTGAGACATCACTTGGAATAAATCATAAGACTCACGACAAATATTATAACTTTTTCTTTCTGACTATTTTAATCTGTGTGCTGTACATGTGAATATGTGACCATCATATTAAAATGTCAAATTCAATCGAACTCATGAATGTGATATCAATTTCACATGCTGCTTCAATAATCTTTGAGTATTTGTCTTTGCCTTGAGGGGGATCAGTGTCTTTCCCAGAGCTGCCACACAATCTACATAATTTCTTCAGTCTCATGAAATGAACAGCATCTCCTGAAATTAAACATAAGTTATTATTAGTATTACTCTTATAACATAATATTTGTTTGACAACATTTTGTAACTTTAGACTTTTCTTCATTTTTTTCTTTTTTATAACAATACAATTTGCACAGTCCCTGCAAACACAAACAGATTGTAACATTCATGCCACAATATTTGACTAATGTTTGTCACAATATTAAAGTGTGCAGTAGTAGATTAACCTAGTACATTTTAAAATATCAGTGATCCCCGCAATACATTTTAATTTTGTCAACCCCCTCCCCTAGTGAAATTTTTTCTGGATCCGCCCCTGGTGTCATATTTTTAAGTTAAGGTATTTTCCCAATATGCCATGTACATTGTACAATATGTTGAAACCTTTGTGTGTTTGTAGGGGCATTATGACATCATTTTAGAATTATTTGTAAATTAAATTAAAATGTAATGTCATTACCGGTAAGGTATGAACAATTCCAGTCTCTTATTAGTTTCTTTAACAGTATACACAAGCGTACATATTATTGCTAAAAACAAAAAATTTAGGCAGAGGTATTTAAATCAGCATATATTTTAAGTATAATGTTTTGGCTTTAGTCTAGTTTAGAAACTGAGTGTAAACAAAATTAAAGGGAACAGATTTGTGCATTATTTTTTCTTGTGTTATCTTTGTTATTGATGATACTAGGACTCAAATTCAATTTTTGACTGGAAAATTGAAAAATGTAAACAATGCACTTTAAAAAAAAAACACAAATCATACTATACTGTAATTAAGAGCTGTCTAAACATCTCTAAACATACCCTGACAAGTGAATTTGCATATGAATCAGTGTACAATAATATATCAGTGTTTGAATTAATTTTGATAACTTTGAAGAGGTTTTTTTCATGTCTGAGGTGGTCTGAGAGAAATGTAGGTCACACCATTGTGAAGCTACGAATGTCCACTTTCATCTGGTGAGATCGACAACTGGAGCACTTTGGAGGGTTTTGACTAATGACAAGTTGTTTACAGACATCAAAACTCACCTGATTCATCCATTGTTGATATTACTTCGTCCCCAGTATCTTATTTCTGGTCGTATTTCCACGGGAAAAAGTTCTTCAAGCTGAGAATTTAAAGCTCTAAAACGTGGGATGCACGCTACTTCAAAACAGGATGTTGTTTTGCGCGCAGACGCATCTCCCTGACTGGAGAGTTACTCGCGAGGGAGCGGGAAGTTTAAAAAACCCTTGCAGCTGCGCTGATCCCCTGCGCAGCGCTGATTCAAATGAAAGGAGGCCGCCCGCCATAAATCCTCTCGTTAAAACCTCGTTTGCGGCGCGAATTTCAAAGCTTCAGCATGGCCAAATCGCCCGAAAACCCATTTTCATAATAATATAATTTTATTGTTTATTAAGTGTCCTCTCCTTCTCTAGTGACTCCATGGCAATTTCGTGTGGGACAGTGTCATTAAATGAGGACACTAGATAAGCTAAACATGACTGCTGTCCTGCAAAGACACATAAAAGAACCGTCATTTTGACATATTGTCTTTTTATAAGGGATTTCTCCTATAGGCTGAATTACCAAGTTGCCAGAAAACAAAATGCATTGCCTTAGTGATCCTTTTTATTTTTAGTTTTTCTTTCAGTCGCCCCCTTTTCATTTTTACCCTCATCTCTTACACTATAACTTCTGAGTGATAATAATATTTTTTCTAAGTTATCAGTTTTGTAATATTGTCATTATAGAGTTGCATAATATTACCAAACAAAGTTCAAACATTAAGAATTACATTATTGCTAACGTATAAATTACAATACGTATAATTGGTTGTAGATCATTCTAAACATTTGCTAGACCAGGTTTTGTCTGAAGTCAAAAAGACAAGTATATCTTTTAAAACAAAATGAATAACAGATGTTGACAATAACATTAAGTACATATTACGCAAGTGTGCGGGTACTTTAACTTGATTGTCAACAATTAAACGTAATTGCCTCTTAAGGAAAGTTGATAACTGCCTATCATGAAAACCAAAACATTACTTAAAGTGAGCTTTGTTTCTTTATATTTTAATTAAAGAATAATCTTTTGCACGTATCTGTCTATCTATCTATCTATCTATATTTTTTACTTTTTCATCAGAAAAAATGGTTTGTAGTTTTGAAATGGAGACTACACTTAAGGAAATACTGACAGAGCTATTTTCTTTCAGATAGAATAGTAGTTTCCGTCCAGCGATTACTTTCTTGTAGGGAAATTGTTATTGTCCCAGAATTGCAAAAAAGCTTAGGTCGGCAAATTTCACCTTCATCGAGATGGAGTTACCAATTGAAAGTTTTGGAGAATTACTGTGTGGTCATTATTTGGCCTTCTATCAAGTACTGTCTCTCTTCTCGCCTTCTGGAATGATTTATCTCTTGCTGTGGAGATCCCCCAAAAAAATACCCCATGAGCAGATATGGGGTCGAATGTCATGACCCCTCCTGCTGTTATTGTAGTCCCATGGTTGGCTGTTCATCAACTCCACCAATGACTCTTAATTCCCATATTGATAGAAAAGAATTACAAAGAGCCTGGGTGTCTTCCAGTAGGCTTGGGTTAGTTATTCACTTGATTAAGTCATGGAACAGCCACCCCAGACCTGCAGTGTATGTGTCAGCCTCTCCAAAGCTTCCAATCTGTCACTTATGCTGTGAACATAATCAAGCAAGCTGTGTGCCTGGTCCTTCCACTATATTACAGCCTGATCCGGGCTTAAGACCTCAGCTACTCGACTCCTGGTGTTCTGTCATGGTGATTGAAAGGCTCGCTTCAAATTAAGCCCTTCGGTTAAATTGCAGTGGATGGTGACCTCAAACTTCATGTTCAATGCAAAGGCCATGTTGGCAACTATGTTGAACTTGCAGATATACACAGACCTATCGCATATGATTTTCAGTTCAATTGAAAAAATAGTCCATAAAATATTATGTCATATGGCAGCTGAGGGTCTAGTGGTAAGACGCTCGCCTGCTCCTATGTAGGACCCGGGTTCAAACACGGGCTTGGCACCCTTTATTGACAACATCCCAGCTGGATGTCGTTTGGATGAGATGTTGAATTGGCGGTCCCTTGTTCTCGGTGTCTATGCTGAGGCAAGTAAAAGATCCCACTCATGGGGTAAATGTGTAACTTGGTTGGACTCCTCCTCTCTCTCTCTCTCTCTCTCTCTCTCTCTCTCTCTCTCTCTCTCTCTCTCTCTCTCTCTCTCTCCACCTATCTTTAAAGTTATTACATGAGTACTATTACAATTTATCTTCGGATTATGAGTTTTGCCTGAAAGCCACACAAAACTGACATTGCTTTTTCATGTTTACTGTACTGTATTTTAGATTCAATTTTTAGCGACCACAGCTCTTCCTTACCTTAGCACCTATATACTGATCTCATGTCACATTTAAACTCCCCTACCTCTAAGGATTAATATTGTGCAACTTTCTTGGCTGCTATGATCAACATGTAGGGGAAATCAAAACACCCAATGACAATACAATAATCCTATCACCATCGTTATCCTGTAAGTTGTCTCGAAAGCCGGACACAGGGGAAGTGTGTCATATAATAAGCTCTTTAAGTTCTTTGTCCTTGCCCTGAGCAGTTTGAGAAGAAGCTCAGAGTAATCTGGCCACTATTTGGATGGTAATATCAGAGTGAATATACTGTACAACTTTCTGATCCTGGCTGATTAAAACTATACTTAGCTTGTAGATTCTGCCTGAAACCATAACAGTTACTATCCTGACCCAGTTGACTGTACAGTTAGTTTCATTAAAAAAGAGGCTGCCAAATTGTACCTAGAAAACGCCAGACAACTTTTGCTATACGAGACTACCTGCCACTAAATGGAACTGACTGGCTTTAGCTGGCTACTCAAAATTGGATCTAAAAGTACGCGCAGCACCATTTGGTGCATAAGTTGCGAGTTATGCATATTTGTAATCTTTTGTTGAAAAGATGCATGTCGATTGCACATACAAATTTATGATATATTAAATAAATTTCTAACATTTACCAAGGTTTATATTTTTTCAGTGGTGGTAGTTTAAGCCGACTATAAGGTAGAAGTATACAGAAGCGGCTAGCTAAATGTTACAGTTACAGCCAGGAATAGGTTGCTACAGCTGACTAGAGTCGACCATATTATGAAACTAACTGTACCTAGAAATATCATTTGAATAGCTCAAGCTTACGATCATATTAACAAGATGCTGATAAAACAAAGGCCATCAAAAACGGGGCATAATTAAGGTTCTTAAAATACATATTTGTGCATTGTAGTGCTGGTTTAGTTTAGGTAGTACAGGATAAGAGTAGTGGTCAAGCTTGACCGTCTAAAGCCCCAACACCTTCCTGGGTTCGATCCCCAGCCCAGGGGATATACAAACATGTAATTTAGTTGGATGTCGGTCAGATGAGACGTTAAGTTAGTGGTGTGGTGCCTTGTACTCGGTGCCTATGCTGGAGCGAGTGAAAGAGCCCACCCATGGGGTAAATGTGTAACATAGTATAGACGCCAAGCCTTATCGTCTCATCATTACGTCTGTTTCTGTTATAGTAACATGCATAGTTATATCTGTATGCCATCAACTACAGTGAGCCTTTTCATGAGCCTGAGGATTATAAGATATTATCGTTAATGGGATATAATCCACTTTTCCCTCCACGAAGACTCCTAGGAGCTTTAGGCTACTGTCTTAATAGCATAGACTTAATTTATGTGAAATCCTAAGACTATTGACAAGCTTAAACTGACAATTTCATTACCGGATTGCTCCAGGTTCTCCAGAGATTTTGACAATAAGAATGTAGCATGTATATTTTTGTTATGAAGTGCAAATAAGTTTTTGACTGGAAGGAACCACCGATTTACATAAGATAAGATAATACAAGATAAGATAATACCAGACAAGATAAGATGAGATGAGACAAGACAAGACAAGACAAGATAAGATAAGATAAGATGACATAGTTCTGTTTAACAAGTCAAATATTATTGAAAAACTGTTACTGCAATCAAATTTCATGGTGAAATGATATTGACAATTTACTTTTTTGTAATATCATTTATAATATTTGTGCACGCTTTTCTAGGGTCCATACTTTAGAGTGGTGACAACACGTTCTGCAATATTGCCTGACGTTAGTTTAAATGTTAATCTGATTTTTGTAGAAGATATTTAGATAATTCATGTATATATGGGAAAGATCATCTCAAATATATTCGACCCAGAAATGCCCACGCACAACTAACCTAGGCAGTATTCAACTAAGGTTTTAGTTAATTTTGGGATAAAGTCCTTGGTTACAACTTCAAAAATTTATAAATTAAAGTTTAAGGCATAATTGACCTTGTATCTAAGGAGTATTAATGCAGTAAACAAGGTAAACACATCGCTCGTTCACTGCTCAGGCGAGCTATTTATAGAACACAGAGGCATACACTTGATCTGATGACAGAATGGGAAGAGCAGTAATGCTGCTGAATGTGGCGACATCGGTTCAAATCCAGCTCAGAGAACTATTTTTTTTCTTCTTTCATCAAATTGACATTGCCCGATATCTTCTTTTTTTTAAAGAATAGTCTTGTTAGATGTGTTAAATATTTTGGTAGCAATTGCATCGCACCTTAAGGATATTCTATGGAGCACTTAATCTAGATAGACATGTGTGACTCACATGACATCATCACTCATTATACATCATCATTATCATCTTTAGCGTTGTAATGATCGATATAATAATAATGTAATTTGTGGAATATGTCACACAAGATGTAGTACAATATAATGAGTCGTGAGTGGTGACCCTGAGTTACCCCATTACTTTAGCTGACCAATGTCGTTGGTTTTACCTTGATTTTAACCTCGGCTGATAGTGATATGCCACTGGAGTAGCGTGGGGAGACAGCTACCAATCTTAGTCTTGTCACGGAGTCTCAAAAAAAGTTGTCTTGGACTGTGTCCTTCTAACATGAAGACAAAACAGTAGAATCGCAGAGACGTTTAAGCATCTCACTTATCGGATGTCAGGCTGATCTACCATCTTGCTTGTCACCGCATCAAAGAAGTTATCAGAAGCAGGTCGATTGATGACTTGGATTCTGCTATCAGTGACATCTTGCATTTTTTCATCAGTTGTGGCGATATAGTGACTTCCTTCACTCCGCTCAGTGCATGAGTGACATATAGTGGTCGTTTGATATTTATTTATTTATTATTTGTGTATTATTTTGTATCTATATTCACTTTTCTTGTCATGAGAAGTTAACTGCTCAGTAGTGGTGCTGTTTTCAAAATGTTGTATCAAAATATTTTTTCAAAATGTTTTCAAACAATTGTCAAAATGTTGTCAAAGTGTTTTCAAAATGTTGTCAAAATCGCCAAGGCATCCTGTGACGCAGTACTGGCACTCATAAAATGAATTAATTCACAACAAAGCATATGAAAAGCAACATTTGAGCCTAAAATCTTGACAATGATTACTTGTTGTAAATAACAATCATCTGGTTCAGTCAGTGTCTCAGATGAGGTTTAAAAGATCTGTGAAATTTCACGTTATCTTGTTTATCACCGCTTTTATTACCACAAATCACCCCCTAAATGACCGTCACATACCTCACTGTGGCACTGAGAGGGGGTTTATACACCCTTGTTGCAGTGAACTTGTTTTGAAAATCCTCGAAGTTTAATATATTCCTCAAAAGTTATGATACATTCTTCTAAATTCAAAGTTTTAATCATTTGAAATCTTGGTCATTAAAATTCGGAAATATTTTAATTATATAAAATGTAAAAAGATGAAAAAATCCAGTGAATTCTGCTGTCATTACCACTAATAGGGGGCTGTCAGTTTTCCTAAAAATAACAAATTTCGTAACCATTTCGCACTTATGAGTTATATGTTGTTTGGATTGTTGATGTTTTATCTTTTTAACTATCCAAAGGACAGCTTCGCCAGAGTCGTCCCATAGAAGTTATGAGAATGTAAACAACAACTGTTTTTGCTCACTGAAATGCGACTTTTTAGCTAAATCATTGTGTATTTTGGCTCAGAATAATCATATTTTCACGGGAAAAATACCAAAATCTACTCTTGTCTCCATGGATGGACAGGCCAAATTTTTTTATTAATGCCAACCCGTTTATTTATGATTTTGATCACATTTTGTGTATTGTTGCTTCTATTCTATTCTATTCTTTTCTTTTCTATTTTATTCTATTCTATTCTGCCAAAAAATTACATGCAATAATACCCAATTGGCTAAAATGACCGCAATGACTGGACAAACATTTTAAATTACCGGGTAATGCAACTGTTTGATTAACCCGTGTGAACCGACTACAGCCCAATTGGGCAATAGGACTATAAAGTGAAAATATCTTCCTGAAGTCATATTCATATCTCCATGATAAAAAGCATCAAAGGCCTGTCGGGAAGGCGATAAGGTTTCAGAAATCAACAAAGAAAAGAGGCGCTTAGATGGGATCCAAAGAGTCAGAAAACTGTCAGCTGTGAGCTCTAGGACAAATAATCAAAAGAGCCAGGGGCATTGACAGGACAGAGAACTCCTTTTTAGTCGCTGCAGCAGCAGCACAACTTGCGCGCAAGCAGATGATGGGTATTGCGCACAATGATGAAAGTGCATTTCAAGGCAGTTTTGGAGGCCCTTAAGTTTCTCCATTACTTTCTGGGTTTACTTTTTAGCTTTCAGATTTGACAACGAAGTACATGGTCAAGTTGTCTTGTATTTTTAAAGGGCAGTGTACTTTTTTCCACACACGCAGTGGTCAAAATACATTATTTTGGAATGCGGTGTAAAATAAGTAACAATTGAGTGTTCTCAATTATGTTACTATGCACAAAGGTTTCTGTATTTTTCTATTTAAAGAAATGTCAGATCTATCATAATGATCACTTAATTTTCTCACATAACCAGTTGTACCACTCACCCTTGAATTTTTTCGCCCTTGAAATCTGTGGATCTGATGTGATGGACAAATGTAGATAATACTGTAAAGTGGTGGCCAAAAATACCCAATCATCATGAAAGTTAAAACTTTTTCCTAGTTATTTTAAAGTCAGGGACTTAATAATTGCCTATCATAAGTTTAATGATTTGCCAACTATAGAAAACACAATGCATGTCGGTTCGTACTTAAAAAGACAACAGTAAACTATGAAAATGGCAACTGTTGTAAATGAACTAAATTGCACTGATGTTAGTATTTATGAGTACTGGGACACAATCTTTGACTAAATATGCTTGATTCGTAAATGTAATTACTTGTTCATAAATGCTTGTAAGATAACGCCCATACTTTGTCTGGTGTCTGGCATTACAATTGCATGAATTTTCAGATATCTGCCGATTTCTTTAAAATAATCGATTTTCACATCTTTATATTAAGATTTGCGAGTGCAAACAAATGTTTCAGACTGAGAAATATGATTTCATGGGCAAAATCACTTGAATAAAGTCTCTAGTGATGAAAAATCAGCCAAAATATGAATTTTCGCATGTGATTGGATACAATATATATAGCTTTAACTGACCGGTCATAGACAGAATAGTTCATAAATATATATTGACCTACATATTAAATATATATTGACCTATCATATAAAGTGTGCCAACCCTAGCACCTACTCTAGGTAAAAATATCATCACTTGCAATTTTTTCTTGTCCTTTTCTTCCTGCATAAATCCATCGATATGTTTCATAACATGATTATTGGGAGCAGCTGCTGGGCGTGTCAGATCAATTCAATTCTGGTCTTTTAAACTTCTGACGTAAAACCATGATCAGCAGAATGAAATCGAACTGCAGGATAATCCTAGTTACACCTGCAGCAGCTGCAGGGCTTAGGTCCCCTTGCAAAAATTCCTCATTTCCATTTATAGGAGGGTGTTCATTCACAGTGGGTCTCATTACATAGATCTACAAAAACCTAAGTTGTCTCAAAATCAAAGCAGATTTAATCTATTAAGAAAAAGTTGATTTTAATTGACGTATGCTTTTAATATCATTTGCAAAATGTGGTGCTATCGGGATATAATTTATAGATGAACTGTTGCAATAGAAATCCGTAAAATAACCTTGAATATCCATAATAGAAAAACAGACAGCATTTTTCAGGATATCATCTACCATACCAATGGGGTTTTTATTTTTGGCACGGTCAGACTAATCTTAGGTGACGCGGGAAATTTTTCTTGCTGATATTATACCGTGCACATCGTGACTTAAGAACTGAAGGTTGATTGGATTTTTTAAGTGATCTTTTTACTTCAACTATACCATCACGATCTTATATAGTAAAATAGGAAAGCCTTAAAACTGCATCATTCACTAGAAACTTGAACTTTAACAATTTTAAGGCTAAGGAAAATGGATGTGAAAATATAATTAAATAAACTGATGGTGAATATGATTCAATATTAACACCACAGATAAGTTGATTTTACGAAATATATATTGCAGGGTCTGGGAAATCAATTCGGGAATTAACCTCATGCTCATGGCAGCTAGAATCAACTCTTTCGCAGCCTGACATTTGACAAATAAATTGCAGACACTACCTGCAAAATTTCAGGATTTCAGTTTATCAGCCTGTCATATCTTATCTTGCAGTTTTGCAATTTTGGTTTTGATGGTTTACTCAAAGAAGAGTCGACAAATATAGCTGTTTCAGCAAGCCAGTGGCATTTTATGTTTTTAGTCACATTTCAGAACACATTTAGCAACCTATTTGCCAATTCCAATCATTGTATTCTAAGATAACAACTTTCGTCAGTACTTATTCGTCATTTTGCTCTTTAAAAAATAATTCAGCACTTGCAGATTTGTTTTCTTTTGGTCACAAACTGTAAGGTATATACAATTAATTAATTAAACACAACCTATCCCATGACAGTTCAACTTTCAGGTGTGCTGCAATGCAAGGCTTTTGGTCAATCATACACTGTCCTCTGCTATTAATTACTCAAATTAGACGAGATATCAATGGTATAGCTTTGCTAAATCATCTCCTGGATGGTACTTGTCAGTAATTTGTAGCCTATTCATGTGATGTTGTTGCTGAGGCAGCTGGCCTTGTGTCTGACAGAAGTAGCTGCAGCTTTTATCAGAAGATGTCTGAGTGGCGACTGCACTTGCCTGCCCCCTAGTGTTCTAGCAAGCAGACTCCTTGTGAAGGGCTTGTGTATGGTGCTCCTAACCTTGTTGAATTTGTTTATATTTTGTAGTAAGATGTTAACCTGATTCAGACACAGACTCAGTTTATTTTCGCAAATAGTACAGGTTAGAGAGAGACATAAAATTCTGGTACAGTTTGAATTTCATCATAAATGCGAAGGAGACTTCTCTATGGAAATTGCATTTGCGCCATCGACGACACAATATTAGCTGATAAATATTTCAGGTAGGATAATAATGGCGATTCAGGAACCTTTATTCAGTGTATTCAATAAACAATCTCTCAGTTATGCCAAATGATACATTTTAACATAATGTTAGCACAGAGCTTGGAATTTCTGTGCTCTATTTTGTTCCTTAATCGGATAGTCTAGCCAGTTAGACATTTATTATCATTGGCCAATTTTGTTCTTACCCAACAGAACAGCATCTTAGTAGCCTTAAGAGTACTTAATTCAGAGTCATGTCTTATCGCTCATGAAAGTCGGTCAATGACCTTTCTCAGCAGAGGTGCTGGGATGCTACAAGGAGTCTGCATAGATCCTTTTTTACCATGACAATAAAGGCTTTTGTCCTGTCTCCATAACTACAGATGAGATCAGTCTTAAGGAGAGGCCGCCATAAATCAAGGTCCTTAAGAAAAGCGTCATGGCAGACAGGGCGAGAGGTCACAGAGGACAAGGTCATTATGTCACGTGTTTCCACTGTCCTATTGTTGCGTTTCGCTGTCTTCTCCATCTCATTTCATTACAAGCTTCGAGGACAGACTCAAATGTTGTAAGTTATGTACACTAAGAATTCTTCAACATAGAATTATGCTATACTTAAAGGGGAACTAAACCCTTCAGCACTTTACCTGTCTGAAGTTAGCTTGGGTCCATTAAAACGCATCTACGCTATTCATAACATGTATATATGCATTGGTAATGAAATACCCTGCATTTATTAGCCCTGTGTTGCGAACTACGGAGGCCGCCATTTTTTATTATCCCGGGTGTTTTGCACTCGCGGGAAATACGTCACTGTTGTCCTCTCAGCCCCAATGATAACCACGTGGGCAATCCAACTGCTTGACTGACCATTGCTCACAATTATTGTGAGCTGACCAGTGTCAGAAACAGGTGTTAATTGCACTTGAGCCTTCGTTAAGAACAAGTCATGCTCAAGTGTCAAGTTAATTGCCATTGAATAATTTGAGATACTTGATTCTATTATCTCATTTGACTCTTTTTAAGATATCTTATGTACAATGACAATTGTATTGAAACAGACTCTTGTCAACATCTGCTAGCTGACATGCTCCTTATACATAATAATAATTAAAGCCTTCTTGTCCAACTATGTTGCTATTTATACTATTTTATCTTTTTATTATAAATTTTATTTGTAATCTTTTATATTATTTTTTTCCCTGCTCTCAAATGAATAAATAAATAATAAATAAATATATCTCATATAGAAAAACAATCCTAAGGTCAATTGCCCAGCTGTGCCTGAGTATTAAGCATGAATAATTCCTTTTGAGCAATTTTGAGTATTTTAAATCATAGTGGCAAGTATACATTTATGAAACAATAACATAAAATGACCTATTGCAGTGAAAAAATGTTTGTAAATCCACTAAGACATGAATCCATTAAAAATGATACATTGGAACAATTGGATACAGTTTTGTTTAAAATTAGTTTTTATATTTTCTTTTACACCGGTATATATAGGTGATATTTATTTATGTGTCAATGCAAGTGACATCCAATTGAATAAAGTGCAATTTAGTAATTGATTCATGCTGCTAATCTTGCTGAAGATACTTAGGGGAAAATGTATACAGTGTATTAAACTCTAGAAACAGACCAGGGCCACAGCCAGAACTGACCTTACCTGGATGAGTACTACGAGGAGACAACAAAACGCCCCCACTAGCACCTCGGATACAATATTAATTTGAAATTGAATAATACTCAAAAGTTATGGTTGTGTCAGGGCTTTAGGTACCAAGAACGCCTTATCTAGCCCTGGCTACGCCCCTGAAATATACTAAATTAAATGCTAGGAACATAATATAAGCATTAGGCACCTATAAATTCCGAATCTGAATTGCAATTTTATTCAGGTACATTCAATATAGGATTATTATACTAATTGTAATTCTGTCTGACCTATTTAAAGACAAATTGCAATCATACAATCAAAGAAGAACAATTTTATTAACCCTTGATAATGGTGTAATATCAACAATGAGACAGATTACAATCATTGCAGAAATATGAATCAAATTACAGGATTGTCAATGTCAGACATATGGCCTACATGTACTGAGGACATAAGTGACGTCACTAGCCTTGGTGCCGTGTGCAATAATGGCGTCCCCCAGCGTTCTGGCGGGGAGTGCAAACTGCACTTTTAATTGGCTCAAAATCATACTTAATTTGACTTGTAGACACTTGTATTCACGGCAATATATTATTTTACATCTATTTTAACTTTTAAAATGAACATATACAACTCTGTTAGTTCCCCTTTAAATGTTATTGACATTAAGTATTTTGTAACCTCTACATGTCGGTAACATTCATTTATTAATTATATATTATATACGTTTTTTCAAACTTAGAATTCTTCAATACCCAATTATGTCATGTTTGCATAATTTGGGGTACATAGGGTGTTTTGCATTTTCTGGATCAAATGCAACAAAAACTTAATTCCTGTGTGAGTTACTCAGCTGGCGTCCTCGCCATATATTACACAGTAGGCCTACAACTTTTTGTAAACGCTGAATTTCCCAAAATCGCTGCCACTGTCTTCTGAAACAAAAGGGGGTATTAAAAAAACACACAGAAACATCTTCCATTGCATTATCAAATTTAGATCGTGAAATGGAATTCATTGGAAAATATATGTGTAGCTGTCATCTCTCATATTCCCACAAGACGCAAAAAAATTCCTCCAAAAACTGATTTCACGAAAAAGATTAAAAAAATACATATTGCAGAGAGATTTCAGCACGAGAAAATGCACTGCTCAGTGATTTGGAGAGACGTTGATTTAAGTCCCAGATCTAGATTTAAGACGTAGCTTGGGGAGTTTTCAGGGAAAAGAGGAAAATACACATTTGGCAGGCGCAGAAATCAAGTTGTTCTTGGTGGCTAGGGACCTGGGCACTTAGTGCTTCAGCTGAGGTGCAATTTGGGTCTAGTGGTGAGAGTCTCAACATATGTCAGAGAAAAAATAGCAAAAGGAACTTGGGTATACGTATTACTCAGCTTCTCTACAATCAATGCATTACTTTGTTTTAGCTGACGAATAAGGATGGGTTCTCTTTGAATAATAATAGGATTTCTTTGGTAGCAATTATCCTACACGATTAGGGATACTCCGGTATATTTATGTCTCAAAGTATTTCTTGGTCTGTATTATTATAATCAAACGAAATTGCTGAGTCGGTGAATGAAGATAAGGTGCTCCTACTGTCCATTGGTGCAGGTTGACCTACAGTTAGTTTAATTAAAAACGGCCCGTCAAATTGAGCATAACCAAAGCTGTCATTGCTTGCTACTCAAAACCGGATCTCAAAGTACATATTTATGATATATTACATTAATTTCTTACATTTGTCAATGTTTACACTTTTCTAGTGATAAATGTAAGCTGACTATTAGCTATAGTATCTGGGATGCAGAGGTGGGTGGGTGGATCAGGGCATTACGTCCTGTATTTCTGCACCTGATGGGCTAATTAGGACAGCACGGACCATGGCAATGATATGAAGGATGAAACAGCCATCCAACTTAGGCTCGACCGGGAGTCGAACCCTCGGGACCAAGTGGTTGGAAGCCCAGCGCGCTACCACTGAGCTAGGCCCCCACCGAGCTAGGCCCCCACCCCCTGTACATGCAGATTTTAATAACAGATCCATTTTCAAGTAAAACACACATTGTTATTCACAGAATATTATTAAATTAACATGAAGAATTGTTTCAGAATAATTTTCAGGTATTTTACAAAATCCTATTAACGTTTCGCATGTTTAGTAATCCCTGCAAATATTGCTAGCATTAAATTAAACCTTTTGCCATCATGTGGGAAGACATGAGAAAGTCATTTTACATCTTCTCTCTCCAAAAAAAAAAAAAAAATGTCATCGTATCATGGTACTTGCTCAATGCTATTAGTTACCATAGGCAAACGTAATGATGATATGAAAATACTTGGAATCCACACCACTGAAGCTATACCAGGGGTAGGGTATTCCACCTGCCACAGCATAGTGACACAGATAAAGCCTTACTAAACTACTAAGTGTGACAGGTACCAAATTACATTGAATCAGGTAATGTGACAATGTGATATAACAGCTCTGTCACAATATGGTAAATGTATGGCTTCTTTCCATGAAATGGTGTTTCTGCTGCCATGAACTACACTGATCAAACACCATGAAATAATATTATGTGTTATAATGCTATAATTGGCACAGCTATACACCACTCTCCAAAAATATTAAATATAAAGAACACTTGACTATTGCATACAAGCTCAAATGGTGTTATATTTTTGGAAAGCAGTGTATAGGTTTCTTAAAATTGAAAATGGATCCTTAATGCTAAGGTCATACAGTCATCTCCTAGGACAATAAGTACATTCTCATTAAAAGCTGTGACTAATAAGGAAATGTCGCTATCAACAATTGAGGAAACATAAATAGTGAATTGCTCACTGACCGAAAGGGTCACCATGTGATGTTTCCATGGAGAGACAAAGGGTGTGGAAAACTAGTTGTAGACAAAACTAACGGATCAATGAGCAAGTGATTAACCAGTTTGGACTTTTGCTAAGTATCGTCAGGATTAATTCTGTATGGTTTTTTTGCTGTTGTTGTTTTTTTTTTTTTTTTTTTTTTTTTTTTTGTTTTTTTTTTCTTGCAACTTCTATCATCTCTGGTATTAATTGGTAGAAATAAAACTTAAACGGCTGTTATACAGTTCTACTTCTTTCACAATAGTTTCAAACCAACTGACAAGACAAAAAAGGTTGGCTCATTAAATAGTTTAAAGGTACCTAGTCCATAACTTTGTTTCATTAACTTTTTTTGGTATTTGATTATTTCAATTTGTAAACCTTTGAGTTTGAAATATATGAATATACAGTATTTAACAGAAATGAGTACACCCCTGAAAAAACCTACCAATAAATTGGCATTTAAAAAACCAATATCTCAGGGCATATAAACTGACCAAAGTGAAACTTTCAGAGACTGATTTTCACATAATTAGCTTCCATTTGAAGGATACGAAACATTGATTGTCAACTTCAGTTTGATACAGGAAGTTTGATGAGAAAAATAGTCAAAATATGGTAGAGGTAGAAAATGGATAATTGCTCAAACAATGCATAGCTATATTTTTAATTGAATTTCATCACCTATTCGTAAATATAGTGAACTTACTATCTGTATTAAGTTTTTCACAGAGGGGTCCATTTTGTGAAAAAATAATTAGGCTGGACTATCCCCTAGAGAAAAAAATTATGGTTCTATAAATAGGCTGCGTTTCTTCTGTATCTTTATCCTTTTGTGCATCAACTGTTTATCAAAGGCTCAATTGACTTCTGTAGTGATTATTTTCTAGTTGCAAAATTGTGATTTTTAAAAAATATATTTAAAAAAAACCAGACTGTTTCGCTGAGAATCGAATCTACCTTTTTTCACAGGTATCTGGGAAGAGCGTTGACAATGACACCAAAGGGTCACTCTGGTGTCAGTTTTGCAAACGTCTGCTCCAACTGCTTTTTAATAAAATAAACCTGGCTAAATTCCTCGTTAAAATATGTGTCTCCACGATATCTGTGGCTCTTAAGCACCATAGAGATCTATGATGTGGCTAAGTCAAACTGGGGCTAAGAATATGTGTCAATATAACTAAGATAGAGCTTGGGGAAGTTAATGAACTTATCAGTATGCCATTAATATTCAGACCCGACCATATCATGCAGGTCGTAATTCTTGATCTCGTAAAGGCCCAAGAAGAAAAGAATCAGTTGTCAAAGATATGCAGGGAGAGAGGAAGCTCTGGGGTGGGAGCTGAAGTGGAAAAGATATAGCTGACTTGAGGTGCGGGCTGTATATTTTACCCCACTTCAATGGATAGCAATTCAAAAAGTGAGATTTGGTCTGGTACAATATAACTGACTTCAGCAGGAAAGTGGAATTGCCAGAGAAAAACATTATCAGAAAATTACATCTGAGAAACATTGGAGTGTTTTACAGTTAAATTTTTTATCAGTCTAGTGTAAATACTTATATTTTTCAATAGTCTAGAGTCACTGCTCAAGCAGTTTCAATACACTTTACAATTACACTCAACGCAGGCCAATCCAGAGTCTTTCTCAACACCCTGGGGAGTTATAAGCTTTGGACACGAGACGGGTTAACCGCAAGGGCTTAAGAACTCGCACCTGTGCCATCACATTACCAAAACTCCAAATGATACTTAGGCAGAACTGCTTCATTGTATGTTGGTTAGATGCAAAGAGATGTATATAAACACAGGGTCAACCACTTGGATTACAGGGCGGGGGCCTAGCTCAGAGGTAGCGCTCTGGGCTTCCAACCGCTGGGTCCCGGGTTCGATTCCCGGTCGAGCCTAAGTTGGATGGCTGTTTCATCCTTCGTCTCATTGCCATGGTCTCTGCCTGTCCTAATTAGCCCAACTGGTGCAGAAATACAGGAGGTAAAGCCCTAACCACTTGGATTAGCAACTGATTAACAGCATCCATGTGAGTCTTCCTAATTCTGACCGACAATGTCACACCTAATGTTGCCATGGTAGTGGATTGGTGAGAACAGAAGAAGCCACAAAAACCCAGATTAGTATAGACCCATGGCCAGTCCGGATATTCACCTCACAGCAATCATTTGTTGCTTATCTCATCCAATTTCCATCTGTGTCCAAATTGATCACAGATTGAATTAGGCATTTTGTGGCAATGATATGATAAAGCGAATTATGATACTTCAGAAGTGATACTATGGTTGTTGCTGGGTTGGGGGTATCAGCCACCAAACTCACTGTACAGTTAGTTTAATTAAAAACGGCCCGTCAAATTGAAACTAGACAAAACTGTCATAGCTGACTACTCAAAACCGGATCTAAAAGTACATATTTATGATATATTAGAATTAATTTCTTACATTTAGCAAGGTTTATATTTATCTGGTGATAGATGTAAGCCAATTATTAGCTATAAATTGGACGAAAGCAGCTGGCTTCAGCATGTTTAGACCACAGCCAGGTACAGGTCGATACAGACAGCTAGAGTCGAACATATTTCATGAAACTAACTGTGCCTGCCACTCAACATAACTGTCTGGATAAATTGCTTACATTTGCCAAGGGTATATATTTTTTCATTAAGCCAACTATAAGCTAGGAATAGACAGAAGTAGCTGGTTTAGTAACAGCCAGGAATAGGTTGCAACAGCTGTATAGAGTAGACCGTATTTTATGAAACTAACTGCATATGATAAGTCTAGATTAAATTGTATCACTTAATCTCCATCGTGTCTCCTCGTCATTATTTTGTTCTAAGTTCAAATTTTGCAACTATTACATGTGTATATATCTTTTCCAAGCAGCCATCAATCTTGGCAAAGTAGCAACCGATTCTATCCAACAGAGAATGATAAAACAGAGAATAAGTGCTTGCTCAAACTTCAGCACCCTTATAATATGATACTTGACATTTTTGTTTGTGAGCAACATGTCAGTTGTTGTCATGCAGCATTTAATACTTAAAACAGGTACTGTGTAAAGGTAATTAAATAAAGCACCATTCTCAAATCAGTTTGCATAGAAAATAGCTCAACCTGTAGTACAACTATATTCTACCATTTAAAAAATACTATGTTCTAAATTAACCTGCCCCAAACCATCATGATTAGCATATACACTAAGCCAACGACACAATAAGCCATCTCCAGATACATAATTATGTAGATATAATTAAGCTCAAATAATTGTGGCTTGTCAATGTCAAGGTCTCGATTGTAGGAAGTTTAATCAGCTTCTATGACCAGCTGCCAGTAATGATGATATAATAGGTATTTGAGTCCACACCATGTTACACGTTTGTCCCATGGATGAGGTATTTTACTTGCCTCAGCATAGACACCGAGTACAAGGCACCTCCAATTTCCAATTTAACGTCTTTAGCTGGGATGTAGCTGATGAAGAGTTCCCAGGCCGAGGTTCAAACCCGGAACCTTCAGCAGTGCTGGCCAATGTGGAATAGAGTCTTTTCACTGAACAGCCCTTAATTCAGCAGGACATAAGTCTTTCCTCTCCTCTTCTTACTCATTTTGCTTTTCAGGCCCAGTAGGTAATAACTAACTGATTCCATTAATATAACTTTCTCAGAAAAATAACAAACATCAACTAAATGATAAAGTGTCAAATATACATGAAAATACACTAAAAATACTGCTGCTAGGATGCACTTTGCTCCAGCCAAACACAGCCAAGGACGGGAACTTTTTCAGCCAATACAATTGCAGTTTTCCGTTTTAGCCACCTAATGGAAATACAGAGAACCTTCCGTGAAAATCCACTATTGGTGGATGCCCTTACCATAAGGCCACCCAACTTGAATTGTTTCTGGCTCTAGATAGCTATAGTTCAACGTTATTTCAGAAGACAAGGGTATTGCTACTGTTATGTACAACATTATGCTACAAAATTGCTAGACGTTCTGCTGCTCATTAGGTCCCATGTGTTTTTCCTCCCATTAAACCTGAATTCTCCGGAGACAAAATGAAACCTTAAGCAAGCCTGCAATTTATGGGGATCCTAAGTTTAATGAAAGGAGAGGGGGGACACCTGCAGTTTGTGTGGGGAGGGTGCAATTAAGTGGGAAGGAAGCGTACAGTCTTTCAGCTAGATATAGTAAGGGAGATAAGCAATATCCTTGCCTAAAACCGGCCAAATTGCCCTGGCCATTGTTGCAGCAGCAGAGCTGGGATGCTGGGTGCTCCAGGGGAGAGTGCAGGTGATGTCACCTACAAAACAATAGAAATCTCCCACCTAGGTATGTCCTCCTCCAGCATACACTGTCATTGTGCATCAGAGCCTCCTCTCGGCTGGGCCACTCCAGCGGAAACGTGTCCTGATTGGTTTTCCGCTATCATGTGACGGAGTAATTTGATGACGTCATAACACACCTACGTTTTCCCAGACACTTGTGGAAACACAGGTCTGATCCTCTTAGAGACTTAACGTGTACAACTGTGCACAACTAGAGACAAGTTCATTTATATTTCATGGATGTCATCATTACTATGGCCAAGTGGTTAAACCGTTCCCATGGTAATCACGAGGTACAATGTAGCAGGTTCGAAACCTCAACCATGGGCTGGAGGAGTTGCCAGATCCTCCTACAAGGTATAATGGCTACTTGGCAATAGGTAACACCATTAATGGCACTAGTGTGAACGCATAAGCCCTTGTGGTTTACCCTAGCCTGTTTTAAAGGCTGAATACTGACACGGGAGGTGAGAAAGGCTCTGGATTGGCCTGACATAGTGTAAGTGCAAGCAAACAGAATGTATGGCCAACATACCAGCGGATAACAAATAACATTTACATAAAATTTCATAGGGTAACTGATATAAAAAAATAAAAGAAATATTGAAGTAAATGTCTTTACTACATATTTGGCTTCTTTGTTCATTGTGTATAATACTTGCCTAGACAAAGAAAAAATTATTCATGCATACGTATCATAAAATGTGTGTTTTGTGACGTCCAGGTTCATTATTCAAGGAACAATGGCCATTACTTCAGTATTTCATTTTCAAGCTCATTTAGTTTTATGCCTTTTTATGTAAGGCCAGTGTTGTTTAGTGTGCATAATCTTAACATAAATGTTGTTTTCTGGACAAAAAGGCACCTACGGTTTTCTGATCACCATCCAGCAGCGCGAACAGCTTTTTCATATTAAGTCGTTGGTGGGAAGAAGTTTCCGAGGCAGCTGCTTTCTGGTTTAATATGGCATGATATTATGACAGGATATCACTCACTCACGAGGTCTTCACACTCCCCCATCAGTCAGGATTCAGGAAAGTTCAAAAAGTGACTCCAGGCTTTCTCAGAGTGACAGCATGGAGACCTTGGGAGAAGCGACACCTTGACTTTCTGTCTCGCAGATGGAAAGCAGACCCCTCCAGGCAAAGGCTTCATTAGGCAAACTCTCTTTGGCAATGGGTTTGGAGTCTCTGAGAAATTTATTAGGACCACTCAATAGTGGATTTTCACAGAAAGTTGTCTATATTTCTACCAGGTGGTTTCAACCGAATACTGCAATTCTATTGGCTGAAAAAGTTCTCGGCCTCGTCTGTGATTGGCTGAGGCAAAGCGCATCCGTGCAGTAGTATTTTTTTGTGCATTTTAATGTATATTTGACATATTATCATTCAGTTGATTTTTGTTATTTTTCTGAGAAAGTTATATTTATTGAATAAGTCAGTGATTATTCTATGTCTGGAAAGCAAAATGAGTAATAAGAGGAGAGGAAGGACTTATGTCTTGCTGAACTCAGGGCTGCTCAGTGAAAAGACTACAGTGTTTAAAGTGATCTTACAATACTAAACGACAGTGTACTGGTTTCTCTGAATTGGCTTTGCACTGAAAACATAAACAATTAATATTAGTATTGGGTCTATCACGTGGTACTCTACGAGCGCGTTGATTGGCTGTTACAATTTAGGTGTATGATATCTGAAAAGTAGATGTAGTCCATGTTTCCGGAGCATTGTTAGCTAATCCATCGTTGTTTGGTACTGTTCAGCTCAAGCAATGGCTATTTATCGTTTTTACGATATTTTTCGTATGGTAAAAAAAATTGCCAGTCTCTCAGGGTTAACCACGTAGTATATTATAATATTATGCCGTTGTGAGTAAAAGATGCAAATATATGTTGCAAATATATCAAAAAGGTTCTACCTCAAAACTATATCATTATCACATTTGTCTCTGGTAAATACAAACCACCTAATAAAGTTGATTACTTTAGATCATCAAAAGGGAGTAAAATTCAGTGAGCTTTGAAACAACAAAGTGCCCACACTGCAACGGGCATTAACAAAGTGGTAAAAATTACCTTACTCTTTCTGAGGGGGAGCAGCAAAATATAGACCATTCCGGCATAATATTTCGACCATTAAGCCAATAAATTGAAGGCACACGGAGTCTGGGAACTGAGCAGAAAAATCGCCTTGACTCGAGAGTTAAACAAAGAAATCATGGCTCATATCCTGTTCTGCCATCATAAGCTCATGTGTTTGCTTAGAAACCTTATATGAAATCATTGAGGGTTCCACCAGAACCCATGCAGTTTAGAACCAGGCAATGGTTATTGCAATATTTGATATTTCTTTCCTTTAAAATGAGACTTAAGCCCAAACTGTGATGGTGATATGACGTCATAGAAATTAAGGATCATGATCACTTTCAACGTATTTCATTAATTATTTATGACCATCTTACCATGGGTTCCTTATCGTAATGAAAACTGTCTAGAGTGATAAAGGTCTAAGTAAGTATAAGTAGGAAGTAAGTAAGGAAGTAAGTTGTAAGTAAGTAAGTAAGTAAGTTAGAAGTAAGTAAGTAAGTAAGTAAGTGAGTAAGTAAGTAAGTAAGTAAGCAGGTATTATAAGTGAGTGAGTAAGCCTTTATTTTGAGTTGGATAGTGAAAAAGCACCATTTAATTAACAAACACTATAAGCAGATTAGCAAGAATGCTTTTAACTGCCTTAAAATTATAAGAAAACAGTAAGAATGGATTATAGGAAATATTACAGCATCATTTGCCCATGTGGAAATAACAGTCTGGTCAGTTTAGTTCAGTTTATCTCCCACAAGTTGGCGCAGGTGTAGTGATGGCCGATGGCCAGGTGATTGGCAATTGTCACTTGGTTGTCCAATCAAGTCAGCTCCTATTGCTGGATTAGCCCCCTTTGTCGGTCTATTAATGAACTTCTCTGTTGGCCTTCACCGCCAGGTGGGGCTGTACTTGAAAGTGGCAATGAGGGTCACTCTTGTATGCTATTCAAATTTACCCCCGATGTAGGGTAATAAATTAATGGCTTATGGAATTGTATTTAACTTTATGCTCACTGTAATGTAACAGCAGATTTCATAGACTTGGAAACTATACTTTAGAAGACGTCATGTGAATCCAGGACTCCCATTGGATGAGTCAGTTCCCCAGCCAATGGGAGTCCTGGAGCCACATGACGTCCTCTAAAGTTTAATTGTCTGCTGTAAAATAACAAAGTTTCCACAGTTTCAAAGAGTAACACTTTGTTTGATCTTATTAGCCATTTGAAGGTGTCAGTAAAGTGTTTAGAATAGTTGTCCCGTGTTGTGTGTTTTGACTAAAATGTCAGTTAGTCTTAGAGCCATGCAATGTCACGTGAAATGATACTGAACCCCAATATTTTTATTTTTTTGTGTTATTTTTTCATTTTTTATTATTTACGATTCAAAATGTTTGAATTTAGAAAATTTGATAAAAACTGCCAAAGTTATTAAATAAAACGATAGCAGTCTTAAGACCTTAGGGAGGCCTCCCGCACATAGAGAAAAATACGTTTTAAATATTTCTTTACTTGTTTATTTGTCTATTTGTCTATGTATGTTTTAAAACGTACAAGAAAGTCAGATCATGATTTCTAGCGTGACACTCCAGACGCTGCTTCAGGCCCCGCCCACTCTCTGGCTGTCGGCCAATCCAACCTGTTCAGCCATGTTGGCATTTACGCCTCATTGACTTTATTTTGATTACCTCTTCTATTATGACATCATTACTTCTCCATTTCTTGCATTCTGTGACCTCACCATGGCAGTTGTCTACTGATGACAGAGAGAGGTCAATGAGGCAAAAATGCCAACATGGCTGCCACCTGAAAATAGTTTATCGCAGCGCGGCGTAGCTCATGGACAAGCTAACTGTTGTACATGAGGATTTGTACAATGGCGCAAATAACGCCCAATTGCACTGATGAGTGGTACAATATAACTTGCTAGTCAAAGAGATTCTCAGTAAAGATGAATAGTTGCCCAGATAGCAGATAGCACATCACAGGCTGTAAGAACCAGCAGTCGGCAGAAGACAATTTCATTAGCCAGCTAATCAATGCTGATTGTATGTTGCAGTGTCTTGGCTGTCCATGACATGCATACCAAGCCAGCTAATCACCCTGGATCACCCAGTGTCAACTTGACAACTGCCTTTCCAATGTGTTCTGCTCATCTTCTGGTAACCACCAATTGTTTGATATATTCATGGCTGGTTGAGCATCATTGTTGATTTTTGGAGCACAAGCTATAACGATAACACACAGAGTAACCCTCAATTATCTAATTAGTAATGTCATACATATGTTATTCGTATCTTAGATATGAGAATCTAAAATATCTATCTGTCTGTCCATCTATCTATCTATCTATCTATCCATCTAATAAAATAACTATCTATCTATCTATTTATCTATCTATTTTGCAGCCCTCTAAGGCAAGTTCTTGCCACTATTGAGGATTGATTGATGAGGTGTGAGACAGGAGGAATCCACCCATGTTACACATTTATCCCATAGGTGGGATCTTTTACTTGCCTCAGCATAGGCTCTGAGTACAAGGGACCACCAATTTAACATCTGATCCGAACGACATCTAGCTGTGATGTTGCTTATGAATGGTGCCTGGGCCTGGGATTGAACCCGGGTCCTTCAGAGGAGCAGGCGAGCGTCTTACCACTAGACCACAGTAACTGAATATAGTCCTTCCTGAGCATCGTGTCAATGTGATGCTGTGCAGACCAATACAAAGTTCCAGTGTTTTTGCTTAGCAGCAATTCCAGGGCTGCTGAGCTCCACTTATTGTTGGTAACTGGACTGAACGTATATAGCGTGATGAGATAAACTTCATCAAGGGGAACAAGGAGTGTTAGAATGATAGTGGCAGGCCCTAAGGCTAAGGCTGTTGTGTACGTACCCCTTGCATATATATCCCCATTGGATGGCCTCTTGCATGCCTCCTGCGCCATATTTTTGCCCTTGAAGATGTGGTGTAAATCAAATAGGACACAAAATGTTGTAAAGATGGGAGATTGCTTTTGTTGCGCCATTACTTCAGTGGGACATTGCATTTTCTTGCAGTTGGTTTATTCCAAGACTATAAGGCTGACCTGGTCTGTTCTTTTACTGGTCCTTCCCTCTTGGCCGCTTGGGTCCAACTTTTAGCCCAAGGTCAATAGCTTTGGACAAGAAACCAATTTATCAACAGAGCAAACAATTACGTGGCCCATTGCTTGTTTGTCCCTCCAGCCTTTCCTCAAACTGTTTGTGTTTTCTGGTCCAGTCAACGCCCACCAACAAAAATACAGTTTACTAGAGGCTGGAATATTTTCTTTTGATTCGAGCCTTGTTATTTTATTGCATTAATTCCTGCTAAGATGTGCAGGTAGAGTCCCGCCTTTTCTAGTTGTTGATATCCTTCAGATATATTTTACTCACACACCTACATGTAAGTGGCATAGGAGTATATATACAGTAATAAAAAAAACACAAAGAAATAAGTTTAGTTAAAAACAGATTGTAAAAGAAAATTCTAATAACAAAATATAAGTATTAAGATCACTGGCTTGTGAGACACACACTGTCTCAATAATGAGCACCATCTCATAATAATCTGACATACATTTCATCTGTCCATCACGTATGGCTAACAGTTCTATTAAAGTGCCAATATGCACCTGATCATAATTAACCAATTCATCTATCAACATTGTATCTATGCTAACTCTCTGATGTTTTGTCCAAGAGCAGAAAACGGAAAAGTTACACAATTGTCGAAAACATGTCTAACAACAGGATTACACGTATCACACATGACATTTTTTACAAATTAAATACATTTCATTGGGATATTTTAATAATTGTCCGTCCCGGCTAAGCTGAGCAGTCAGTTCAATCGTCTAGCAGCCGATTTCATAGACTTGGAAACTAAACTCCAGAGCTGAGAAAGCTGCCCCAGAGGACGTCATGTGAACCAAGAATTATCAAATGAATTCCTTGGTTCGTTTCGCTCTTCATGAGCTACATTAATTAGTGGTGCCTTAAACACGGTGTCTATGCTGAAGCAAGTAAAGACCCCACCCATGGGGTAAATGTGTCAAACACAAGCCTCACAGCTTTATCTTCTGATCCATACTTTTGCCGCTGGTGGCTGGTCATATAAGCTGACTGTCACATACAGTTAGTTTCATTAAAAGCGATCTGTCAAATTGAACTTAGACAAAGCTAGACAACTTCTGCTATACGATGCTGCCTGCCACTAACCAGAACTGTCTGGCTATAGCTGGCTACTCAAAGCCGGATCTAAAAGTACATGTCATGATCTATTAGATAAATTGCTTACATTTGCCAAGATTTATATTTTTTCAGTAACCCGAATATAAGCTAGGAGTAGACAGAAGTAGCTGGCTTTAGTCAGTTATAACCACAGCCAGGAAAAGGTTGCTACAGCTTTATAGAGTCGAACTGTACATATCAACTATACTTTCAGGCTTAGATTTCAGGAACATATCTTATAATTCTGCCATCCAAGGAAAGACCTGCTGGAAGCATATTCTTTTTTTCTGCAGCCATCACTTTTTGGCTGTTGGGGCCTTTGAGCAGACTCTATCGACTGAAGTGCAGTAAAATGATCCAGTAAGCCTCTGAGTCTAAACTAACAAAATCTCACTTACCCTGTGGAAACAACACAAAAAGTAAAAGATCTGATATAATGCATTACTTTGCGAGAGCTGTCTTTGATATCTTCACTCAGACGGCACTTCAAACTATACTTCTGAACTCGGGCAAAAACATTTCCACGGCAGTCTAGATATATGGAGAGATATTTGATAGTTGTTGGAGAACTGTTTGTGGCCAGGCGAGATATGGCAATTCTCATATGATGAACTTTTATACTGTTTTCTTTGAGTTTTCTATTGTTGAGATTGGTTATGAAGGTGGAAAAAATTATTTTGTTTGATAAACTATATCTGTACTGATGCTGTCAGTTTTCACAACTCAATTCATGCATAAAATGAAATGCATCGACAAAAGGTTGGCCTATAGTGACAAAGACAAAATCTCAACTGTCCACTGATGAACCCATATATTGAGTATGCTGAAACTATCACCATGGCTTTTGGATACTGTATAGTCACACATTCTCACAAATATGTTTTTTTTTTTCTTATAAAATGACTTGACTGTTTTCATCTAACAGAGGTGCAAATAAATTTTCGCACACCAGGTTTATTTAATTTTTTCATAAATTATATCTTAAACGGGGTAAACATAATACATTAGAAAAAACACTGTTTTACATTATGGCCCTGTTTATGAGCAAACTAAAAGGCAAAAAAATTACAATTAAATAACAAAATTCAAATAAAAACATTAATAAAACCAGATACTGCGCTGCATATCATCATAACTGAATTAATTCATATGACATAAATGTTATACTAAAACAGTTTCAATTGACCTTATTAAGCACGCTAGCAAAATAGGTATATTATGGATTGTTGAAACTTTAACCATAATTGTTTATCATATTCTAAAAGAAAAAGAAATCTAATTATGTACAAGTATGTCAATGTGTGTTATGCACAAACAAAAAAGACAATAAACGGGGAGGGCAAGACACTCCAGCCTCAAAAGAGACAATTGAGTTAGTGAACAAATTCACTGCAGACGCAAAACAGGCAAGTGTATTATCGCCTCCAAATATGGCAGTGCTGTGAAGAAGAGTTCGGCCAAGTGTTCTCCTGGGAAGACGGTTGTATGGTTGCGGTGATAAAAGGCCACTGACTCAGTCATTTTCCTGTTGGGGTGTATATATGGAGGGAAGTCAAAGGGATAGAGTTAAAAAGTGGAACCCATCACAATATATGAGCTGGATTGAAAACATTTCTGTAGGCAAAGAACATGAACAATATCTTCGTCAAGATACCCATTGCTAAAAAGTATTAGCCAAGCAAGCATGGCCCTTATTTGCGTCCCAGTTCGCAGAATGAGGGCCATGCAGTAGTCTTTATATTTTTTTCGTGGGATTCTATGTGCACACTGTTTTAGAGCCTTCATACCTGTCTCAATCTATTCTATACTGACAAATAATGTGTGCACACACTATTGAATAACCTTGACACGCTGTTTTTTGTACACAATCATAATTTTCATGCATTGAATCAGCAATTTCAGCTTCTCCTTCTTAAAAAGTGATTATGTTATCACTGAATGTATCAGTCATCGCTGATTAAAAACCTAATTACTTATTTTCACTGATATGAACTGATGATAGTTGGCACTGATGCGTGTGTACTGTCTAGACAATATTTTTTCAACCTGTTGCAAATTACCACAGAAAATGATAGGACTGCTGCTAGGCTAGCAAAGTATCAAATATACTATTATATACTGCATGAGCGGTTACCATGCATAACTTGGGATATGATTTTGTTAGCGCTGGATTCCTGGGAATTGGATAGTGAAATTTGTTTAGCAGTACATACGTACACGGCCAAACGTGCCACGTGCGTTTTCCATGAGAAGGATAAACGCATGGAAAACGCATGGTTTTTAGCTAATTATAATGAGGCAAGAACCATGCATTTTCCTTGCGTTTATCCAAAGGCATGGAAAACGCACATGGCACAATTGGCCATGTAGCACCGGATGTCAGAAGTATTCAAACAAAGTGGAGCTCCTTAGTAACATTTTCAAAACTTTGTTCTGTAAATGTGAGCATAATCATGGAGAGAAAATTCTTGTAGATATGTAAAAGGATAGAAGTGTAGACTTTGAGAGCTTCAACAGTTTGTAGTTGACCTTTCATTTGGAGATACGTTTGCATTGCTCATTCTAAATATCAAAGATCAAGACCTTTAAGAGTGAATATCTCATCAGAAACATGTCTTAAGTTCACGAAACATTTGCGTACTCTTGCAATTTAAATACATCTTAAAGATTAAGTCTGCCTTTAATTTCACTCTTGTTTCTATACTTCATCTCTAGATGTGGTAGTATTTCGACATTTTTGCCTGCATTCCTGCAAAATAAAAGCAACTCGAAGATTCAGCGCAGCCTGTCTTTAATTTTCACTTCAAACTGTTGTTTCTAGCTTCATCTCTGGATGTGGTTTCAGTTTGTGATTTGTTTGAAGGCACCCATCATTTATTCTTGCTCTGTCCTCCCCCTTGGCAAATGATGTGATTAATAGTCTCTCTGATCGATGGTCGGGAAATTGACAGAGTGCTGTAATTCTCCTCTGAGCTCCAAACATAATGTGCAAGGAATCGAGGAGGGAGGATTCTAGACAGGATTTGGGGAAATTTGTTCATCGACACTTGGCTGCCACAGAGGGTGTGTTGATGAAACAGCGGCTAAGCCATCATTTTTGGCACTTGAGTGTTCCTGCATGATCTATAACTGCTTATAAAACTGGCATCTGATTCTCAAAACACTCTTTCCATTGTTTTAAGGGATGATTTAAAACCCATAATGCCATTTGGAATGAAAATAGTTTGTCTTTTCAATTTCTGATTCTAGCCCAAGGACCATTTTACGACTGTAATTAAAATCCACATGGGACTAGTACTTAATAACTGAGCTATTTATATGCAAATTTCTTCAATTATGGAAAAATCTCAAGGTTAAAGAAATTGTAAGATAGAAAGTCTTCATTACAGTCTTAAAAGTAGGACAGTGCAGTCATTTTTGTTGCGACCTTTTAATGGCTAGGGCATTTGCGATTTATGGACCATTTTATTCCACATATAGAAAGAGCCTGGGCAATATCCTATCCGCATTTTATATCAGTGCTCAACCTCGTGGAATGGGGAAGCTGTCCTCATGATATAAATGACCAAAATCTGGACACTGCAACTGCACTGACCACCACTGCCACTCCAATGGCGATTGTCCATGACCCAAGGTCAAGGTGAGTGACCAACGACCAGGCTAATCACCCACAAATACTTGGATTGCAGAAGGCTGCGTTTGCACATACTAAATGCGGAGCCCATAAGCTCTCAGTCTGCCACGAATGTGACACTGGGCACTTATATTCCTTGAAGCTAAGTACAGTGACCAGAGTGATGTATGTGACGGGTCAGTTCCCTCAAACCTGCATCCACCAGTCTACTAAAATATATTCCGTTATATATGAGCGAGCAGATTAATGATAGCGAAAATAGAATCTTGCTGATATCTCTGCGGAAAAAATCAATGCATTTTTCATTGCCACCATCCATTCAGCACTATCCTGAAGTGGCGTTTTTCTGTAATAGTTAAGGAGGAAATTTAAGACTACATGACGGGAAATGAGGAAAACTGATTTACAATTTTGCGCATTCACACTTTAGACTTAGTACTAGTGCAACCATCATCTTCCAGCTGATAACATTTGCACTATTCTGCAGTCACTTTCTGCATCACAACTTCATCTTTACAGGCAAAGAATGATTTGGAGATGACAATAGCCTATATTTTATGATATGTCACAGCCGCAGAAATTCGCAGCTTAGTGGTCTAGTGTGTGGTTAAGGCCTAAACTAGCTCTACAGAAGGTCCCAGGTTCCATTCCCAGACTGGGCACTCTTCATGAGCTACATCCCAGCTGGATATCGGTTACGTAACATGTTAAATGTGAGGTGCCTTATACTCGGTGTCTATGCTGGGGCAAGTAAAAGACCCCACCCATGGGGTAAATGTGTAACATGACGTGGACTCCAATCCTTGTCATCTCATCATTACATCTGCCTCTGGCAGGTGGTCATATAAGTTGACTAAGCTGCAGACAAGTAGAATTTATATAATACACTACAAAATCAGCAATCTTAAAGTTGCACTGTCTGTCAAATATGCAATTTTCTAATATGCTATCAAACAGTTGAAATTACCTTTATTAATCACTAAATTTGTGTGAATTAATGATTTTATAAGACATTAATTACTTAAAAATGAATAATACATTGAGAGAAAATCCAGACCATAACATTGGAAACACAATGGAAATGACATCATCACCATTGTTCAGTATTGTGACATCATCACGGGGTTTGTTTACATACTGAGTTTTGATGGCATGAAAAACTAATATTTATATTGTTTATTGTAAATTAAAGCTAAAATGTTGTGCAAAAGTGGGTATGTCATGTGAAATATATCATGAGACAAGAAGGCAGTATTGATTTATATCATTATTTTAATGTGCAAATTTGACAGACAGTGCACCTTTAACCTAGATGCTGCAATACACCATACACTATCCAAATCCCCCACATCAGCGTGAGATTAGTGCACTATAAAGAGTCCTCAAACATTGACAAAAATGGCCGCCTTGTGCGTGGGAGTATATGTAGGGGGAGGGGGCCACTTCCTGTTTAATCAGGGGTCTAATCAGCTTTGGTGACGTCACAGAAGCCCTTGAATGTCCTATTGAAAAGCCCCTGCACACCTGGGGGTGACACCTGGTGGCGAAATTGGGTGAATCTGCTCCAAAAAACTGACCTCACACCTGTGACTATTTGCTGATGTTAGAAATCCAGGCGAAGGACAAACAACTTTTGAAACTTGAATTATTAGTCCCATCTCCTTAATTTCTTGTCCAGCAAAATTCAATTGGTTATAGCGACACAGATACATATTGGAGGCATCGGTATCTTGTACTTCGTGTCTATGCTTATAGGTAGACAGATAGATATGGAAAGTGCAGCCCTCTAAGGCAAGTTCTTGCCGCCGTCTAGGGTTGATTGATGAGTTGAGAGAGAGGAAAAGTCCACCAATGTTACACATTTACCCCCATGTCTGGGATCTTTTACTTGCCTCAGCATAAACACTGAGTACAAGGGACCACCAACCTAACGTCTCATTCGAATGACATCCGGCTGGGATGTTACTTATGAAGGGAGCCCGGGATTGAACCCTGGTCCTTCAGAGGAGCAGGTGAGTGTCTTACCACTAGACCACCCAGCTGAGGCTAATTGAAGACCCCACCCATGAGGAAATGTGTAACGTGGTGTGTACTCCTAGCCTTATCATCTCATCATTATGTCTGCCTCTGGCAGTTTGACACATAAGCAGGGATATTGCACAGATGGTTTAATCATAGAATATGACAAAAACTATTGATGACAGTCTGTGTACTTGTTTTTCTGTATACTCTTACAGTCTTACATATTGCTGTCTGTGTTTGTCCCTGGTTCTTGTCTGTCCTGATGTCCCATTTCGACATTTGTCTGGCGCTGTTTGTTTCTTGTCTGCTGCGTTGGCCCATCATCCATAATTAATGGATTATCGGGGAGGGGGAGGATACATTGCTGGGAGTAAATTTGTGCAAGAGAAGCGAAGAGTTTTGTATACAGGACAGACTGGCAGAAGACAAATGAAGAATACATTATGGAAGTTTGTACAGAGCTCAAGTGAAACATCCTTTGTGGACAATTATGTTATACGGTGATGGAGATATGTTTTCAGATACCAGATATATACATCCTACATTTGTTTTAATGACAAAACATATTTGATTTTGCTAAGAAAATCAAGAGCAGCAGTGAAATTGACAAGGTTTCCAATGACCTTGTCAAGATAAAATTGTCCACATATAGAAATACAAGAATTGAATTTACTGGCGTATGAAAAAGTCACGGCACACCCATTAAAAATTACCACGATTTCGGTGTAAAATGTATTTCTATAAAATTGCCATAAGATGGTGTGTATCTTGTGTGTAAAAACGTTTTTCCACAATTGTTATCTAGAAATTCTTTACACCGAAATGTTGGTGTCCTAGATGTCATTTCTACCTGTCCTATCTAGTTAAGTTAGGTGCTAATTATGTTATTTTAACGTCAGCTGGCGTCATAGCAACATAGATTTATTAGCATATCTCAACTCATACGTATTATCACACCTGCTGTCAAAAGTCACCTTGAGAATAAAAAAGGAAGACATATAAATGTAAGGGCAAGCATAAAACAGTATCATGTCATTTACTTGGTTGCAATTGTTGATTTGCTAGTGTATAGTGATTGCAGTTTTGGCACACCAGATACTTTGGCATCCTCTTAATCATATTAGACTTTACAAATGACAAAATATGTTACTATGTTGAGACAACTAGATCAGTAATTGGCAGAAATATACCATATATCAGTAATAAGATAATGCCAATTGTACAAACATGTGTCAATTTTATGTCTGGCTTCAAGGGGAAGAAATTATAGCAAATGTTTAGTATCAAATTTTAAAAGGACATGAGTGCAGTATTTTTTGTGTCAAATGAGTTACATATTTTAAAAAACGTAGAGCTCTATCTAATCTCAAAAACACAGTGATATTCCTGATAAAACATGTTGAGTGAATTACTTTAATATGTATTTAAGAGTCTTTCTGCCATACACTGTGTGTGGTCACCTCACAGCCCAGCGACCTAATTATGTACATGTTTTGCTCGTTTACTCATCAAAACTAAATAAATTTCTCTTATAGTCTATAGGCTGGCTTATGGCATTAAATGTCTAACAATGAAATTACATAATAATTAGATGTTCGTGAGCTGAGAGTTTACGCAATTCTTGTTCTGACAAGCAGACAATTCAGAAAAATTACCTGAACTCAAGAAATATGAATCCATTTCTCTTGTATTTTTAAGAGAAGATTTCTAAAGTATATACTCAGCCTATCACCTACATAGTTTAACCAATCATTTTGTTTAACTAGGTAAACTAGCAAAGAATGTCCATAATTAGGTCGCTGGACTGTGAGGTGACGACACACAGTGTGTAGTGTGGCCTGCAGTGGACATTGTTCATGGTACCTTCAGCCATCCATCTGGCTCGCCTTGAAGGACCCCAATTAACTTTGGCTTGTCAGCGAGGTTATCTGAATCCCTCTTGATCTGTGCTTTGCAGTTTTGGGCCATGACAGAACCCTACTACTGCTGACCGTGTCTTTCTGAGGTTAGAACCAGTGAAGTAAGTACACAAGCAAACGAGGTGGCCAGCCACGCAGCACTTGTAGCACACTACTCAACAAACCAAGCACATATGTGGGCTAATGACTCCAGCCCCACTATTTCCTTCACACAGCCTATTGAATAACATTTGCATTACTTCTTATATCAGTAACAGGGATTTTCTGCCTGTTGCAGCTCCTACGATTTCCCAGCCTGCCAATAGCATTATCATGCAAGAGACATTGCCTAATATTACTTATATTACATAGGCCTATATAGGAGACCGTGTGCTGACTGCATATTGCATGGTATTACGCAACTGTCATAGATTGCCAGCTGACTAGGAAGTGATGCGGTTATGCATGAAGGCGGTTGTGAGAAAGGAAAAAGACTTCGGGTGTTATGAATGCTGCATCTATCTGTTATGCTTTTGCCTATAATATGTCCTTCTCTTTGCTTGATATCAGTGTCCACAGACAGTTAATTTGAAAGGTTTTTTTTTTTTTTTGAAAATGACCTATATGCAGATTTGCAACAAACATTTAAGCTATTTTTATAGATTTTGATAATTTACATATACTTTAATAACCCCGAGACACATAATATACCCAAGCACCTAACCATTTTCCAGTTTGAACATCTAAGTCTTTCTTAAGCAAGACTAGGCAAACCACAAAGACCTGTCTTTTGCAGCCCGTCTCCTCCAGTGACCAACGGTCAGCAACTGGTCACGCGACGAATACAACGTCCTGCTGACCACTGGAATTATTCTTTTCATCTGTCAAAGAAATGACACGAGCTGCAGGGGCATGATGCCGAGGGGGGCCAATTACGGCCACAGCTTAACCCATTTCATTTTTGAGATTTTTGTTGGAAGAATCTCAAACAAAATATTTCATTTAGCCAAGAAAGCACCAGCAATAGTATGGACATTTATCCTCTTGGTAGAACTAAGCAATTGACATCATAGCTCAAAATATGGTTAGAAAACAATCAGTGATTTTCATGGTTCTAGTTACAGATGAGCGTCCTACTTTTTGGTTGTTAATAAGAAAACTAATGACTTTAAGAATTACACTGTTGACTAATAGCCCATCCGGATCTTAACACTACATGCTACATTCTATTCAGCTGCCCAACAGCTTTCCAACAAGCCAAGAGAGCTGAAAATCTCAGCTCCCTCGAAGGACTCTCATTAAGGACAGCCTAAGATGTATTACAACTGTGGGATGCCATTTTTTGCAAAAGGATGGCAAAGCAGCTTTCGAGTCATACGATGCCTTACTGAAACGACTTTTCTTTCTGGTGTTTCTTTGAGGCTTTGTTGTGTATTTTTTCATTCTTCCAGCAACTACAAATCTTTGGCTAAAGTAAAGTCCAGTGTAGGTAACAGTATATGTCCTATTTGATGTAGGTAACTGAATTATTTGTGCTGTTGCTAGTTGGTTCATTTTGTGCAGTACAGCACTAACAAATTGAAAAGTTCCTTCACACAATTCTGCCCCACTATATAGTATGCACACACTGTATGCACACATGCCATATATACACATCATATACAATACATATACACACACTATCTACACACTATATTCACACAAAATATATGCAATACTTGTAAAGTTAGTTTCATAAAATATGGTCGACTCTAGACAGCTGTATCAGCCTATTCGTGGCTGTAGCTATAACTGGTTAAAGCCAGCCACTTCTGTCTATTCCTAGCTTATAGTCGGCTTACTGAAAAAATATAAATCTTGGTAAATGTAAGCAATTTATCTAATATATCATAAAGATGTACTTTTAGATCCGGCTTTGAGTAGCCAGCTATAGCCAGACAGTTCCGTTTAGTGGCAGGTAGCATCATATATCAAAAGTTGTCTAGCTTTTTCTATATATTTGACAGGCCGTTTTTAATGAAACTAACTGTCTATCTAGAATATAAGAGAATTAGATATTTTGGGATACAAATACATGTTTGTATTTAGGCCTATTTTTATCTTAAAATGTGCATTTGCACTTTGAGTCTTTTATGTATAATACAGACCAAATGTATGAAATAACTATTTACCGAAATATAATGAAACTGTCTATTCACTTGGAATTAAAAGATTGCTAATTAATGATATGGCAAATTGCTTAACGCTTATTTTCTTTATCATACCGCATACCTCCAGAAATGAAATACGGCTGTGCTGTTGAAGGAACTACTAAATGCAATAGTGACGTATTGATAGCCAGTTGCGGCTGTGTGTATATATCATATTTCATTCTTGTAGGTAGCAAGGTCATGTCAAATAGATTTGTCCATACTTAAATGGGGTTATATTTTTATTGATGAAAAATAACAGTAGATGTACCTCTCTTTATGATAACGATTAACACATTTACTGTTTTAAGTCTACAGCAGTCTGTGTTTGTTTACGAATGCCAGATAATGCAAACAGCGAGCAATAACTGAGCACAGTGTAGCTGGCTACACCACAGGGTGTCAAGAACACAGACGTAGTGTCGCTTCCACTGCTAATTCAGTAATCTCCTGCATAAGTCAGGTTTCTGTTTTGCCGACAGTGATTTTTGTTGTCTGGGATTGTAACGCTATCTCACTCATATATGTCTTTTCTGGTTTTGCAGTGTTTTCTATACACCACAACCTAACTCACTGTACTGGAGACTTTGAATGTAGCAAACATTACAGTTCTACTTTAAGTAAACGTCCAGCTGCCCCAGAAACATCTTCAAAATGTAGAGCTTTGAAGTTGCTCCTTACTACGCAAAGCTTAGCTGCTGTAGATACCTATAATAGTTTGTTCAACTGCTTCAAAGAATTATTATAAACATTCTTAATAACTTCTTATTTCAATACCAATAATGTTGTGAACTCCTAATTTACAAGAATAAATATACCATTCATTATGGAATGCTTTAGTTGCAACTTTAGTAGACAGCTATATTTATTGTTTAGCATGCTCAGTTTTCCTTGTAAAAGATTGAACATAAATGTATTTAGTTTTACTGTACATACTTCTCTGTCTTTCGCAGTTTTATAATTCTGTCTTTCTGTTTTATAAGAATCTGACACTTTCTGGTGCACCTTTAAAATTTATTTTAAACATGACAAAAACATTTTTATTATTAAGCTGGAGCTTTGATTGAAATATATGCAAAGATATTCACGAAAGTACAAGTTTGGTAATATTGTAAGCACCGTTCCATCAATGTCCTTTTCAATTTCTTACTCTGCCAGGAGAAACCTTGATTGAAACAATCCTGGTGCAAAGTGTGAGTTCACATAATACATCTCAATAAATCAGCAAGGCCCAGGGTAAATAACTGTCATGGAGGCCAAATGAGAACATGGCGACTCATAAGCCCAGTGTATTGGTACCTTTGTATATATATGAAGATACTCATCTATCTAGAGGGATGTATTAGCCGTGCTCCTAAACAGCCATCTGGAGCAATATCTGCATCTCTTATTGAATTCCTTGTTTACCCAAGATGTGGGCTTTGTTGTTTTTGACATATGTTGTTGTTTGGTTAGGCCTTTTAGTGGACAGGCCCTGATAGCAACCATCTAATTCATTGCCATGGCAATTTATCATGCTCCTGATATTTTGACGTTTCAAGATTCGGACAGCCTTGGCAGATCTACATATCTACATATCACAAGGGAAAATTCTCATATCTGCCATATGGTTCTTTCAATTTGCAACAGAAAGCTTAGAGAAAATGTGCATATAAAAAGTATTTATATATGAATCCTTTTTTCTTTCATTTGTTTAATGACCAACATTGTGACGCAGGTGGCTTTGCTAGGTAATGTGTAAGGTTGCACTTAATTTCAGACCATTATTATTAGTGTGACAGCTCGCTATCCATCTTTCATTAGCAATGAACTACATTCAGGAGTTTTATTCTATTGTGTTGTTGCACCGTCCCGCCCATCGATGACAACCGCTTCTGGGTCTGAAGCTTAGTCAGTTTATATGATCAGCTGCCAGAGACAGATGTAATGATGAGATTATAAGGCTTGGAGTCCACACCATGTTACACATTTACCCCATGTTTAAGGTCTTTTACTTGCCTCAGCATAAACACCCAGTGCAACGCATCTCCAATTTAACGTCTCATGTAATCGACATCCAGCTGGGATGTAGCTCACGAAGAGTGCCCAGGACCTTCACCAGAGCTAGCCAATATGGATTTGACTGATGCTTTAACCATTAGACCACCCAGCTGCTTCAAGGGTAAAACGTAGGCCCATTGTTCCTTGTACTCTGAACAGGTGACTTCTCAGCAAGTGCATTTAGCGAAAAATTAACTAATTTTGAAGGACCTAGATATTCATTTCTGCTAAATCAGTGATGACCAGTGGCTGCATAACAAGACCTGCAGTGTAATGAAATCTTCCAATCACAGCAATTCAACTTTAACTGAGGTCATCTCGTTTCAATCACAATGACGAATGACATGATGTACAGCCAAATGTTATTGCAAAAACACTATATCATTGTTGAGGTAATTAAATAGAAATCTGGTCTTTATGTTGTTGCATGTGGTCCCTTTAATGAAAATTTTACAAATAGCTACATGGGATCTGTTTAACTTTAAGTTCCGTGGTTTGTACTATCAAAAAAATATAGAATTTGACAAAGACCAGAGTCAGATTAGTTTTAAATTAATTAGATCACTGTATATTGCGTACCACAATATTTTTAAATTACAGCTAGGATTTGCCAAATATGAGAGCACTAGTTTGCTGTGTACTGTGTTTGACATACAATGTTGTTCAGCTGTGATTAGGAACCTTGTATATAGATTTATGTGTAGACTAGATGTTTCACCAAATTTATTCATTAGGAGCATTATGTCTTCTAGCTCACTGTTTACATCCAGGATTAGGAGGCACTGGTTAAGCCTGCTTTACCTTTAGCCTTTTTTTTTTTGTACTTATATATGGGCATGTACACTGTATTATGTTGAGTCCGGAATAAAGTTTCTATCTATCTATGGTACAATGTACATTATAGATCACATAACACTCACCAATATTCAGAATTGTCTACTTCATTCTTCTTTATAAAAGCCTCACAGTAACAGACAGCTATAGGTAACAATGGAAAATTCAACTGGTCATTATTTGGGGTCATTACATCGCAGCTGAAGCCAGGTGAAGAACAGAGGCCAGGGGATGACAGGTCAAGCTGCTGCTGAGGCAGGAGTCCGGATGCCCATGACCTCATCACAAGCAACATGATAGGATCAGGCCCCTGAGCTGTCTGTCCTTACTCGGATGCCCTTACTGAGCTGCTCTCACTCAGCTGTCCTCAGCAGCCAGTTGTCAGCAGCAACACCCGCATCTCTTGAGCATCTCTCACACCTTTGCATCCTCCATCACCTGGCAACATTTGCCCAAGAGATGACACAGCTTACACTGGTAATGTCCTTCTTGCAACCTGTATAGATATATAGATATATGCCGATGACTGGCAGGGCATTTTCTAGCAAATGTATTCATTATATGCATGTGTCTTGCTTACTCTCATTCCTATGATTGCTTATGGAGGCATTCACATAATTTCATTCATTAACTAATAAATATCAATAAGAGGAACCAAAAATAACGTAACTGCATGTGGACATGATCGTTATATAGTAAGTTTAGATAAAATATAGAATACCCATCCATTGGTCAAAATTGAATACAATAACTAAATAGCATCTGAAACATGATCAATCCCCCCCCCCCTTCACATTTTCTAGCTATGCCCCTGTATCATTGGATAGGCAAATGACAACTCAACAGTTCAAGTCTATCTTTACGATGCATTTTTGCTCAGGTTGCAGTTTTAGAGAGATGCTCAACATGTAATATGAAATGTAATATGACATGGAAAATGACATGCAATGTGACATGCAATATGACAACATGCAATATGACATGGAAAATGACATGGAATATGACATGGAAAATGATATGGAATATGATATGGAATATGACATCATATATATCCTCAGGCAATGCAGCATTTCTCCAAATGGTAAAAACACACAGCATAAGTAGACGGCTGCAGGGCTGCTCTTTGAAAGAAGTGTTACCGCCAAGTGCTAAGGGTGATGTGAAGTCACAAAGCATCTCCCTGCAGGATTACTGCGTACAGGATGGGACTAGATTTTCTCTAGGCTTACTGTGGACCTAGAGTACAACTAATGCAAGACTCAGACATTTAATTTAACAAAGCAATAGAAATATAATTGATAATCAGTTATCATGTTACAATAATATGACCAATGAGGGCTGACATGGCTTTTTGGCCGCCCCTGAGCTCATTGTCAGCCCGTTTTTAGCCCTAGGTAGAAGGACTGACAAGACTCTGGATCAGCTCAGTTCCTCCATGCAATGCGTTGGGGGCCTAGCTCAGTGGTAGTGTGCTGGACTTCCAACCACTGGGTCCCAGGTTGAATTCCTGGTCAAGCCTATGTTGGATGGCTGTTTCACCCTTCATCTCATTGCCATGGTCCCTACCTTTCCTAATTAGTCCATCAGGTGCAGAAATACAGAACGTAAAGCCCTAATCCACCACCACAACCACCACCAATCCTCCATGCAATGGCTTGGACCATCAACCTTGTTGTACAGTTAGTTTAATTAAGACAGCCTGTCAAATTGAACCTAGACAAAGCCAGACAACTATTGCCAAACGATGCTACCTGCCACTTAACGGAACTGTCCTGCTATACCTGGCTACTTAAACCTGGATCTAAAAGTACATGTAGCACCATTTTGTGCATAAGTTGAGATTTATGCATATTTGTTATTTTTTGTTGAAAAGTCTATTGTACATAAATATTTATGATATATCAGGAAAATTTCTTGCATTTTACAAAGGTTTTTATTTTTTCAGTGGTGGTAGATGTAAGCCGACTATAAGCTAGGAGTAGACAGAAGCGACTGGTTTTAAACAGTTACAGTTGCAGCCAGGAATAGGTTGCTACAGCAGTTTAGAGTCGACCATATTTTATGAAACTAACTGTATGTGTCAATTGTACTGCCACACTCTTATTACTCTTGTGGACATAATAACAATACAATTCATTCTGAAAATAATCAGTTTTTTTCAGGTGGTTCTAAATTCGAAATGGACATCTCTGACTGCAACAACACAATGATCATTATACAGGAATGGAATATATCTCTTTTGGAGCCCACAGGGGGAGGGGAGGGGGAGGTTTAATTTTGAAAGAATGGGCAGTAAGCTCACGGTATGTGATTTTAATCCAGGGTAATGCGCTTCCGTCATTTAATTTCCAAACAAGGCGAGTCCATAAATACCAAAGTAGGGAGTATTTAGCTCACTTTTTCCCTCATTAAGGAGCATACAAAATGGAGTTGCCATCAACTGTGTAATGAATGTCGTTAGAGAATGTACAGAAAATGCCACATTAGGCCCAATTTAGCATTCACATCATATACATCTGGGTGGGATAGCATGACTTGCAGCAACATTGACTCATAATTATCATTATTAGCCATCCCTAACTAGCCTCTCCACTTGTCAGCAGCACCTGGCTTATAGAGCTCTACATACAGGGCAAATTATGTGATAGTTGTATGTAAATTTACATATATTTGGTTATATAGAAGAGTTTCGTGAGATTTACAATTTAAGGTACATTTTAAACGCTTTGACACCAAAAAGAAATACAGTCGAAATTACTATTTGTATAAATAAGCAGTTGAGTGCGTTAGTAAGTGAGTTAGTAAGTAGGTAAGTGAGTAAGTGAGTAAGAGAGTCAGTAAGTATATAAGTAAGTGAGTAATCAAAGTAATACATGGCAGGCTGGCACCAGTACTGACGCATTTTTTATATTTATTTTTAGAACAAATAAAAAAAGAAAATTAAGACGAGATATGAACTATAAATATCAGTTTTAAAACGGTAAAAAAATAAATGGAAAGAACATTAAAAAAAATCATAGAAATTTGACACGGCAGGTTTTACAAGTCATGCACTATGATCATGTGTAGCTGTTGTGCATCGAAGCATGTAATGATGTATATAATTGCTCTTACATACAATTTGTATTTAGGCCAAAACATTAGCATAGGACTCTAATAGCAGCAAATGTAGATATTCTGTTTTGATGGCTTACAGAAGATGCAAAGTGTGGGCTTCAGGGGAAATAAATATTAAGCTATATTTCAGGTACATTGTTTTCATATTCGTTCTGCAGTTCAGCCTCAATTTGTTTTTCTTTTACCTAAGATTCATTTTGACTTGAAGATGCTATTTGCCAAAGAAATCGCCAATACAGAAGCACTGTTCACCAGCAGTTTGTTCGTCGGGTAAATTTTATGTGCAATATACCAGATGAAAATCTCCTTCTGTTTACATGGGCTACGCCGGCAGGGAGGTTTAATTTCGTCTTGAACCTCAAAGTCAATATGCAAAATAGGAGCTTTCGCCGAAAGCCTGAACTCGTAGAGGCATGCAACTTTGACCTGCTATAGCGTAATATTCTGTTAGGTCATGTTTTTCGGTCTATATTCCATGTTTAAAACATGATCAAACGTTACTCAGATAGGAAGCTTAAACTGCTGAAATGAGATTCTTGTTTATTTGGGCAAGGACCCTGCACCTAATTCCTTCATTTCAACCCAGCAGCTTTGTGACTTCGTGGTTGAGTCAGTATTGTATGAAAAATCGAAAATGGTTACAAGTTCTATTCCATTACTACAGTGTTTTTAGAGAAGTCATGTTTATGTCGTTCGGATGAGTCGTTAAATTGGCGGTCCCTTGTAGTCAGTGTCTATGCTGAGGCAAGTGAAAGATCCCACCCATGGGGTAAATGTATAACATGGGTGGACTCCTCTTCTCTCTCACCTCATCAATCAACCCTCGATAGCGGCAACAACTTGCTGCACTTTCCATATCTATCTATCTATCTATTATATACTACATGGCCAATTGTGCTACGTGCGTTTTTCATGCGTTTGGAAAAAAACAAATGCAAAACACATGGTTTTTTAATTATTATAATTAGCTAAAAACCATGCGTTTATCCTTCTCATGGAAAACGCACGTGGCACATTTGGCCATGTATGTTTGTGAAAATTTGTTATCTCAAAAAGGTGTGAAACGCCTTCACCCTACATTATACACAACTGCAAATATCTTAGAATAGACAGCATGACGCAACCTCATGATATTGTATTGTATTGTATTGTATGAAGATAACCACTCTAGGCATTACCAGTTACAAGAGGCAGATGTAAAGATTGCTTGTAGTCCACGCCATGTTACGGCTTTATTGTACTTGCATAGACACCTATTACTAGGCACCCATTTCAACCTCATGCGAGGGAATCCAGCTGAGATGTAGCTGCTCTTATCGAGTCACCAAGCTGGTATTCGATCCCAGGACCTTCAACAGAGCTGGCCAATGACTTAACCATTAAGCATGCGCTGGGCTTCCAACCACTAGGTCCCGGGTTCAATTCCCGGTCGAGCCTATGTTGGATGGCTGTTTCATCCTTTGTCTCATTGCCATGGTCCCTGCCGGTCCTTATTAGCCCATCAGGTGCAGAAATACAGGATGTAAAGCCCTAAACCACCACCACCACCTTAACCATTAAGCCACCCAGCTGCTATGCTATGATATCCTTTCCTTGGCTGTAGAGACTCTCATTGTGCTAGCATTGTCACCACCATCTAACTGACAACATAGTCTTGTATGAAGAGCCTGTAAATCAACGTTAGGCTGCCTTAAAGGAGGATGGGCGGACAATAAGAACATCTTCAATAAACATTCCTCCAGCATCCATGTTCATGCTGATGAAATTCTGCCTCCCGTTTCCATGGCAAATATAGCAATATGTAGCCTTCAAATGACAGATTTGTAAAGTGAAAGTGAAGCTGCAAATGACTTTAAAATCACTTTGCTCTCTTGGAACAATATTACATTCATATATTCACCAGAAATTTGTGTATTGATTTAGTTTGTCTGACCAATCTGTTGCTAAAAAGTATTTATATTCCTAATTTGGGGTAGCGAATTAATTTTGTACCAGCTTATTTCAATGTGATTCTTATTTAAAGATATGTGGGTGATGCTTTTAGATGTGTTAATTCTTTTACAGCTCTAACTATATGCCCGCCCAATAGTTGTTGGTGGTAATTGTATATTACTGAGTTTGTATTGGCAGAACTTTATCAGGTCATCATTACGTTTGAGTAATTCCTCATTCGTTGCTTTGTTTGACCTACATTCCATTATCATCACTCATTGTAGAATTAATGATAACATCAGTTGTAGATTTCACACTTGGATTCCCAATCCTACAAATTCTGCACCCAGGTTTCCCAACCACATTAGTTGATCAAAGACCCAAGCAGTTGGAAATCTGTCACTTCTTTGAGCTAAATTTATTTTGCTTTTTCCTGTTGCTCTGTGATTAAATCAGTTACTCGTCACAGAGCGTAATTGGAGTTGTTTAATGGCAACCCACCAGGGAAAAGATAATTGCAGTGTTTTCTTTTTAATGTGATGAGTACCAGACCATCCCATTAGCGCAATCAATAAGATAGCGAAAGAGCCAACACAGTAGGTATAAACCTGCTAAAACAAAACATACCTGAAACATGTTTGGCTGTTGATTACATGTGAGCTTGCATTAGAAAGCAAAGTGATGATAAATGCAGGCGACGATGGTAGGAAATTGAATGACCTTGGATCATTAATCGTGTTTTAAATAATGTGGCGTTGAATTAATTTTTTTATTGTGCTTTTCTGCAGATGCATAATGTGCCATGAGTGAGCTGCAGAGCGGGGATGGAGGAGGAGCGAGGGGTCCCTGTCCCAGCCCCCCTCATGCCCCCCTGACCCCGGACAGAGCAGGCAGCCCCCCAGAGATAACAGCAGCAGCAGCAGCACTGGCCCCCCATCCGATGCAGGCGCACCAACGGCAGGTCGTGCAGGTGGCGGTGCAGTCGGCAGAGCAGGGGGAGCCAAGCAGCAACGTCGTCAGCTCACGTGGTAACTCTGCAGCGCCCCCACCGCTTCCCCCGGCATCTCGCAGCGGCCAAAGAAGCTCCGGACGCGGTTGGACAGTTGGTGCTGCATCAGTCAGCCAGCAGCCCTCTAACGAACAAGGGCCGCAAGTACAAGGCAAGGAGGAGACGGAAGGGCGAGGACGACGGCGAAATCGAGGAGGAGGAGGAGGAAGAGGCAACAGGTCAGGACAGAATGGACAGCAACAACAGCAGCAGCCGCTGCAGGTGCCCCGACTGGTCGTCAATGACGCCCAACACGACCCTTCTGTTGCTAGGAACGACTGCGCTACCCCCGAACATATTGCTGATGAAGCTAATGAGCCCCTCACCCCATCTCGCCAGTACCTGTTGCCCCCTGAAAAGAACTCCCACCATCACCCGCACCCGCAAGACGACGAGGAATCATTCCAGCGCTGTCCCTCCCCCAGCGCAGCGGCCAAGGGATCTCGCTGGAGCCAGCTCAAGTGTACTATAAGGATGGCTACTGCCCTGCAAGGGAGGCGGCCCCGGAAGGCCTCGTCCCTGGTCAGGCAAGACTCCTTCCTGAAACGATTCTCCACCCGTCATGGCGTCGTCTCGGCAGAGGACGAAATCTACGAGGAGGAGAGGGAAATGCACCGCCAGGAGGCTACCAATCGCCGGAAGCAGGAGCGAAAGTTCGTCATCCACCCCGACGAGAACTTCATGTTCATTTGGTTGGGGGTACTTACGGTGGCCGTATTGTATAACTTATGGACCAGCATTGCCAGGGAAGCATTTAAAGAGATCCAGATCGGATATGAAATTCTCTGGTTCTGCCTAGATGCCCTTTGTGATTTCATCTATCTTATGGACATTTTAGTGCAGCTTCGCACAGGATATCTCGAAAAAGGCCTTATAGTGTATCAGACTAAAAAGCTAGCCTGGCACTACTTGACAGCTAAATGTTTTGTACTCGACTGTTTATCCCTCCTTCCCTTAGATTTGTTACAATTCAGAATAGGAATACACCCCTTATTGCGGTTCCCTCGTTTCCTCAAGGTCTACCGCTCATACAGGTTCTCTTACATGGTAGAGACTCGGACCATTTTCCCCAACATGTGGAGGGTGGCCAACCTGTCCCACGTGCTCTTCCTGGGCTCCCATTGGTTCGCTGCCTTTTACTTTATGATCTCCAAAGCGGAAGGGTTCGTGGGCACGTGGGGCTACCCCAACCCCGAGGGTGAATACGCCAGCGTCACTCGCAAGTACCTCAAGTCCCTCTACTGGTCAACGCTGACACTGACCACGATTGGTGACCTGCCCCCTCCGGAGACCAACTGGGAGTAAGTAGTTTTCAATTACCATCCCACATTACCTTTATTGCTCAATACTATGGCAGACCACGTTAGACCAGCTAGAGCATGCATGACAAAATCCCCAAATTTTATTTCATTTCATTTTTAGGAACTGTCTCAGCTACACTAGTCAGTTTTAGTGTAGGCACCCAGAGGAAAATTGATTCCCTTTCTTGTCTAGTGTAGGCACATGTAATCATATATGCAACTGGCAATGACCTTTTCTTCCAGGTTAGCAATCACGAATTCACAGATAGCGTCAGTTCTTCATTCCACATTCTGTACAAACGCATGACACATGGTGAAACCTACACCTTATCCACTGTGCTGTGTTTTAACGAGTTTGGGGAAAATCAATTTCAGTCAGTTGACGCATGTGGAGTGCCAAGGCATACATGCAGTGACATACACTTATCTATCTTATCTATCCATTCCTTCCTTCCTTCCTTCCTTCCTTCCTTCCTTCCTTCCTTCCTTCCTTCCTTCCTTCCTTCCTTCCTTCCTTCCTTCCTTCCTTCCTTCCTTCCTCCCTCCCTCCCTCCCTTCCTCCCTTCCTGCCTTCCTGCCTTCCTGCCTTCGACTGAAGTACCTTTATCACTTCTAACATATACATTTCGGAAACTTTCTCTGAATTTGTCTGTCTACGTGTACAATATCATGTCTGTCCGTCCCTTGGTCCCCACTACTTTCTCAAGTCTAGCTCTAAGGATCATCTCATTACTCTCTTTGCAGCTTCCACCCCATACATTGTTTGTCTCATTCCCTTTCTCTTTCCTAATTTCCTTTGCATTACAGCAAACCACGTGGGGGCCTTAACCTGCACAGCAGTCCCGCAGAAACGAGCCTTAAGTCCCCGCAGTTGCGCAGTGAAGTATGGCTGCTCTCTGATTGGCCCAAAAGTGACAAACACGTTACATTTCATCTCTGCATCAGCAGCAACAGCAGCAGCAGCAGCATCAGCAGCATCAGCAGCAGCATCCTATACATCACTTGATACACTGATGCGTCACATCAACACTCCCTGATCATGCACATCCATCATACAATGTCACATCAAACTTGTTTGATCACTATCACCATCATTCATTCCCGAGGAAGCTACTTCCCAAGGATGTATTTATCTGCTTCCGAAACAACATGTAAATCTTTCCATCTCTATTGTCTTGACAATAGACTATAAAGCATGTGTATATAATACAACTTGCAGTTTGTCATAGTTTATACAGATATTATGTCGAATCAGTGCTCACACTGCAGGGGCTTCTATGCCCATATATTGGTATAAACTTATTGTGTGACTGGTTGATCTACAATTCAAACAAATTATATTAGCATAAACCTGTTCGATACTTACACAGAAAACCGCAGCTAGATATTGTGGTTTATTGTGTCTCAGGAAGACCGGATTACATTGGAATAGATGACAGTTAAGCCCTGAACATAAAGGAACAAATAAAGATTAATGTACATGTGCTTTTGCACACTAAATACATATTGTATCCCCCAAACTTTATTATCATTTTTTTATGTTACAAAATTAGTGAACAGAGCAGTCTAATTGGTAAAGTTTCCAAATGCAATGGTAGTCCATACATAGATATACATAAACTAACTATAAAAAAATCATTTTCAATTACACAACCATATGATGGGTTGCGAAACTTCTTTCCACCATTCTACATTAAACACGAGTCATAAAAATATGTATAAGGTAAATTTATATTATGCCAGGATATTGAGATGGTGCAAAACTTAAGTACAATATAGTTTGAAGAGCTTTGTTAGGTAATAAACATTTGGGGGGGGGGGGGGATTAAGGATTGGCATTCTGGGGGTGGGGGGAGGGGAACATATGCAGTGTCATGTGAAACATGAATACAATGGTCTGGTATATTGCCACACCCCAACAGCTTCCTCGAGACTTAGCTAGGTGTGAATAATTCAAGACTTGGGGGAAAATAATGATTGGATTGTTGGTATAAATTGCTGCTTCGGAGAGGTAAAGAGCTATGCTAAATCCCAGGACAAGTATGCTTGCAAGGACAGTTAAATTGATGTGCCACTGCGGGGCCATTAATGCCTGTGCTCCACAAATTCATTTCACAAAGTCTCTATACATCATTCCTCAGCATAACTGCACCCCTAGTTATTACCCCACAAGCTCCTAGGAACGCATAAGACGCCTAACACTTGGTCCAATCTTGGTCTGGCAGGACACCCAAATGGCACAATGCCCTGTCAATGCAGCAGCAAACTGCGTGCGCATGCATGTCAACATTCTTCCGGCATTTGATGCTTTTGTCTAGCTATAGATAAACACATGGGTAGAGCACATCATTTGTCTTGGGCAAGATAAAAAAAAACCCCCTGACCAGGTATTAAAAAAGACAACCACAGTTTAAACAAAACTTAGTGTTTCACTGTGTACTTTGTTTATTTCAATATTATTACTTAATCAAATGAATATAATTAGACATGATAAATTATGTAGAGTTTCGCGTTTTAACATGTGACAGTATCAATTAAGTTTCGAATTAATTATTACCGTTGGATATGTAAAATTGGGTAATATGGGCATAATTTTGTCTGGCTAAAATGTTGTGATGAAAGTTAATGTGGAAAATGCATAATTCCTGTTGCTTGATTTTCTTTAGGTAATGAGCTATTAATCCAGAGCATATGATATTCATATCCATAATAGTTTTGAAATAGTATGGCTTAGAAAATAAATTAAAAAGTGCCCATATAAAACCACAGTGGGGTTTTATGGGCACCTCATTCTGAAAATATGAACACTAAAATGCCCATAGTAAACTGTACTGAGCACATTTAGCAGTGCTCATGTTAAACATCTATGGGCCCATATTTATTTTGCACACTTTATAATCCTGCACGAAAGTCATGTCACTGTGAATCTGAACAGTACACTTACCTGATGTTATCCACATATGATCGTTTATTTTTATATTTTCACTTCTTAAATGATATTTCTGCCTGACAATGAGTATTATTAAATATAGAATGAATCACCTATGCCCATCTTACCCAAAAAGGTGCGCCTTCCATTTTAAAGCTACTCCGATAACTATCACGTGGCCATTGGAAATGAGTGAGAATCAAAGAAAAGTGTATTTGCTATGAAAAAATACTTTAGGCTGGTATTTCTACGCCAAATAAGCATATTCTACAAGCTTTTCCCTTTAACAAAAACAACGAAAAAAGAGGCAGGTAAATATTTAAGTCTGCATTACATGAAAACAATAGCATTCTCAAATATGCTTTCTGCTCTACAGATAATGACCTTGAATATACTTCAAAAATACCACCAGGTGTGAGCATGTACCACTGATGGCTTTCAGTTACTGCAAGGTGCCCATATTATACTGCTGTCCATATTACCCAACTTTACCCTATAACTGAAAATCGATTAAATTTTCATTAAAAAAGTCTACTTTATATAACTTTTTACTTAATCAAGAATGTATTATAAAAGTGCATCAGGGTTATATAAATGACATTCATGATTGCCAAACTGGCCCTATTATGCAATCAAAATTGCAAGATCTTAGCAGTCTAAATTTATTCAGACTTTAGTTATACTCAGTTTCCCAATGACGTATTTAAATAATAACTGAATGAATTTACCCTGCTAAAATAAAAATAAATTCATCATATAGCAACTTTAGGTCTGGGTTGAAATGATGGGCCTTTAATTTGATGTGTTTTGTTTAAGTTGTTGCATTAAGGTAGAGTTCTTAGAGTAGTGTGTATGACTTAAGAAAACTTCGGCAAGTTTCGTTGATTTCCGGAAACGGACGTCCATCAGATGCAAATGAGATGGCCACGTGATAGCTTAGAGAAGAGATCGCTGATGGAAATTGTTATTTACACGGAAAGAAGAGAGCCAACGGAATCATTAGGCACCTGGCCAATGAATAATCCAACTCCACTTTCCTCTCATCTGATTTTTAATCGCCAGGGGCACCTCAAGCGCGTCATTCAAATGTCCCTTCAAAGAGAATTGGTGAAAATCCAAAAATGCCTAAACTGCTTTTGTTTCTGTTAGGCCCAGTTTCTGGTCCTTTCCGTTGGTTTGCGTGTAACTTGGTATGTATGTGATGATATGAGAGCACGGCGTCTAGCCTTCCTTCATCCATATTTATAGCAGATGCATCCCTAAATTTGCCTGGATTACATGCCAAGCAATGGATTCTGCCTAGTGCCCTAGTGCTGTTTGCAGCATCGCATGCCATGTTGCAACAGATAAATGTTTACATGACATGGCAAGAAATCGGGGCATATATTTCTCTACTATTTATATGTTTGAACTCACATGTAGTAACTTGTCATAACTTTATGGAACCTCGACAACTGATATTGCAAGAGGCGAAGTGCTTTATATTATATGGCCTTTCATATTACATAAGAAAAGAGGGCTGGTTTTGTACAATACAGTGAATAGGCCTTTGTAAACTTGATCTTGTGTGAACCTAAAGCAGTAATCTTTTCGTTTTTCTTTTTTTTTTATAATTTTACATATTTACATATTTCTTTATTTTTTTATTTCTTTTATTTGAAGAGTTATTATATTAGCTTTGCAGGACCTATGTTATTCAACGATTTTATCCATGCATTATTTTCTTTAATATTTTAATCATTACTTTCACATTTACATAGTTATAATGGCACCTCATAATAAAATTAAGTTATCTTTTTTGAACATCAAAAAAGGTATTAACTTTTACAACAAAATGTAAATTGTTTCAATGAAAATGCGGCAAATGTATTTGTAAGAGTATAATTGCCCTTTATTCACTTAAGTACGAAGGTATACTGATTTCTTTATACTATAATACCTATTCCGCCACCAAAAATGTACCGTGCAAAATAGCCATGCAATATATGGAAATATTATGCACGGCTCTAAGCCAATCAGAAGCAAGGATTTCTGCTAGCCATATAATATATTGGATTACTTTGTATCATGCTACTAGTCTGATACTGAATCAGCATTCATGGCCAGCTACAGTAAGCAGTTATGTTAAGATGATAAGATTTGGAGTCATGTCACACAGTTACCACATGGGTGGGTCTATTACTTGCCCCTGCATAGACACTCGAGTTTAGGGAACATCCAATTTAAAGTCTCATGAGAATGAAAACCTGATTATGAGCCACAAAGCAATACTAGAAACTTCAGTGGAGCTGGTCAACTATACTAGGTCATTCCAC